>WYDI02036023.1:75568-125333 GCA_009867235.2 Psittacus erithacus | reverse complement strand
TCCCTCCTCCACGCGAGCGCCAACGGCCGCGGCTCGCGCTCAACGGTCCCCCCCTCCCTCACGCCCCCTCCTTCCCTCCCGCCCCCCTCTGAGGGGGAAGTGTGTGTGTGTGTGTGCGCGCGTCTGCCGCCGGCCCCGAGATAAAGGCACCGAGAAGCGGAGCGGCAGCCGGCTGGAGCCGCAGCGGAGGGCGCTCGGGCTGAGCCGGGCGAGCCGGCACCGCTGGCTCCCGGACCTTTCCCCGCCGCTGGAAAAGTTTTGCTCCGGGGGGCGCGGCGGTGCCGTGGCACCCCTCAGCCTCCGCCCGCCATGGGCGCTGCTCCCCCGGCCCGCCGGCGCTAGGACAGGGTGCTGAGGGAAGAAGACGCGGCCGTGCGGTGCTGAGGGGAAGAAGAGGAGCCGGCATGGGCAGGAGCCCGCAGCGGAGCTGAGCGGCGCTCCGGAGCGAGGTGTTGCGTGCGAAGCTCGGCGATGGCGCGGCCGCAGCTGGCGGCGGACCGGGAGAGCTAGCGGCATCGGCGGAGCCCCCACCGAAGCCGCGCCCGGGACCTGTCCCCGTCTCCTCAGCATGGCGGGGGCTGCCCGCGGCAGCGGGCGCTGCTACCCCGCTTTCAGCCTGCTGCTCGGAGCCCTGCTCTGCGGAGGTAAGCGGAGAGGCACTTGTCGCCGGGTGCGGGCGGGGGGCGGCCGGCGCTGAGCTGGTGCGAGGAGCGGAGTCACCAGTTGATCGCGGGCGGACAGCGCTGGGCTGCTCTGCAGCTTCAGGCGGCGACTGCAACTCTGGAACTCATTCCGAAGCAAGCGTCTTGTTTTCCACCGTAGCGGCGTGTGAACTGAAGTACTGCTGCCTCTGTCTTTCCCCCCTGCCTTTTCTTTTAAATCCTGCCGCTGTCTTTTTCTGATGTTTTAAAATTTGCTTCCCCCATCCCCTTTTTTCTCTCATGCTTATTTGAATGGTAGGAAACCTCACAAGCTTGTATTTGACTAAAATGAGAAACAGGGAAAGTTTCCTTTCTTTCTGCCTCAACAGCGATGATATTTGCAAATGTATCTTAATTATTGCTTTGTGTTAAGAGGATCTTCTGTGTGGGAGAAAGGTGTCCCAGTCGCGGCTTGAAATGGAATATGGGGAGCAGTGAAAGCTGTAAGAGGCGCCAGGAATACAGCGACAGTGTTTAGGAATACCGTCCTTTAAATTAAATTGGAGTTGTGCGGTGGTAGCTTTGGAGACTGGATAGCAGCCCTATTACCTGGACAGGACAAGATTCTTGTTATCTTGATTAAAGGGAGAGTTGAGGAACAGGTTTGTCTTAGCAGAGAGGTCATTTGAACGATCTACTGTTTTTTCTCATCGCTGAACTTCTCTGATCAAAGGGTCCCTTTGACAAAGGCAGATCTCATTTAAAGTGAGTCAGGGGTGCAAATTGTGCATGATCCAAGCAGGGATTTCTGTGCAGAGTATTAGGTGACTGCCATTCTCAACACTTACTCTTTCCTTGCTGAGACCATGATAGTTGTGAATATTTTCTAAAAACGTGCCCTTCTCCTTTAGGGGCTTGGGGGGTGAAAACTTGTTAAGCTCTCTGCAGTTCTTACTGTGTTGCTATCCCTAAGAATAAAAATAAATAAATAATTATGTCTTTTATCCTGCTGGTATTAGTGGTGCTGTTTGACTGTCATAAGAAGATTACTAATAAAAGACTCTTCATTGTTCAGTTTGATCAGTCCTGCCAACCTCTCTCCCAGGGTAGTTGATTGTAGAGGCAGGCGTGAGATATACAGAAGTATCTCAAGAGTGGATCAAGGGCAGAATCAGTAGCAATTCATAACGGGACTTGACTCACCCTGATTGGTAGGGAAAACAAAGTACTTGGCAGAAAATTGTGTGGCCTCTTAATGCCAGTCATTTCAATATAGTGCATTAAAATTAATGGGCATCCCAGTGACTCGATATGCTCTGAAAGTGCTGATGTTAGAAGTCTAAAATACGGATTTCTGTTTTGATCACTGCAGCCTGGAGGTGAGAATTATATTAGCTTCGTGCTCACCTTCAGAGACTGCACAAGATTAAGACTTGTAAAGAGGGTCTGGTGTTTTTCTGGGGCAGCATGTCTCATCTGCCGTGCAGCTTTGACAGTCACAAATGCATCCTTTCCATTAAGCATTTGCATTAGACTCAATATATTGAGTTAGGCACCGATATATGGGCATTTTCTATATGAAAATATTTCAATAAGAGGAATATATAGGTTATGCTGCTTCTTAAGGGCAGGAGAGTGCTACAGTAAGATGTTATAAACAACCCAACCTCATTAAGCCCTTTCTCGCTGCTGGAACCTGGGTCAGCATTGACTCAGACTGTAAAAAAAAAAAAAAGTCAGTAGCGCTGCCACTGCTAGCAGCAGCTGCTGGGGGGTTCTGGGCTATGCTCTATGAGAATAAAAGAGAAAATATTACTTCAGGGAAGAAAAGCAGAGCTTCTGAGCAGGGAATTTGCCTCTCAGGATTGCTGGGCACAGTATGATTTTGAAAAGAGCTGGTTAATTAAACTTATTAAATAAGGTGTTTGTATGGTTTCCTTGTGAGGCCTTAACAAGCATTTCATTTGTGCTCCCCTTGTGTATTTGCGCTCTTTTTGTTGGCATGTTAGGATAGTGATTGTTCTTGAGAGCTAAAGTCCAACTAAATGAAAGTCACTTTATAGCTCGCAAGCGAAAACGTTTGTAAATGTGCTGAGAAACTTACTATTATAGACAAGTTGTCATTTGCTATTTAAAGAGCTATATTTACTTCTCGGAACTCATTAGCATCTCCTATCAGGCCTGAATTTCTAAGAAAATTCTCCTGAAATGTTGCCTTAGGCTTCAGGGTTCCATTATGCTGTGGTTATTATCTGGCCAATAATGCTAATTCATTCAGTCTCAAGAAAGAAGCTTGGCATTTAATTTAAGCCATGCCTCTAGTCAGACCAAGGTGTATAAAAAGTCAGTGTGCAAAAGTGCTTTTGCATTTAGGTGCAAGCATGTGTTTCACATACCAGTTGTTGGATGCCTGTTCTCTTGGTGGAGAGCGTGTGTGTGAAATCATATTTACATAAGTAAATCCCAAGTGTATATATATTCTTTTCAGGAAATGACCTCTTTTCAGTGAGGTGCTAATGCATGTGCTTAAGCCTCTTTATAGCCAATAGGAAGTATTCATGAGCTTCAAGTGAGATTTTTAATTGTTTTATTGAATCAAAGCATAAATGTGAACACAAGGGTACAGATTTACTTTATTGTATAATACACAGATAACTGGGAATCCTCAGTGTCAGATTAGCTGTGAATTATAACAATCATAGAAAATGGAAGTGAAGAATCTAATGAGCCCGAAAAAAGTGTTTAATGATGCACAGCTAAAGGATTGATTTGTTTGCGCAAGGTGTACGTATGTGCAAAAAAGTATTGAACACGAGCAGATGTTAAAGGTATATGGAGTTACCAGAATTTTGGGTACTGAAGTAGTGTTTGAACACAAATGCAAACACAGTTGTGCATCCATAGGTTGGTATAGCACCGGCTTTATTTATGCTATTCTTTGTGCCACAATCATGCAATGTGTCCTTGGTTTAGATACACTGATATGGAAATTGATTGTGACTCTTTATTTTGAATATAATTTCATTTCAGTTTTAAATTGTTTAAGCAGTGAAATTAAGTTTTATATATCTTATTTTGACAGTTCAGTATCATGGCATACCCTAGCGTTGTAGAATCATGGAATAGTTAGGGTTGGAAAGGACCTTAGTATCATCTAGTTCCAACCCCCCTGCCATGGGCAGGGACACCTCACAGTAAACCATGCTGGTTTTATGCTATGGGAAACTTCCTAATTTTTCTTTTTTCATTTCATCATGTTAGTGCTAGCTAAGAACACAGCGGGGACCTACATTATGTGAAATTATAGCTACATGGAGTTTTTTAAGTGGCTAATATCTTTTGGATATAATACTTTCAAAATTAAGATTGTGTTATTAATATTCTAATTTACTTTTCTACATATTTGGTAGTAGATCTGGAAGTTTATTAGACACTGTACTTACCTAGTAAAATACCCAGCAGTTGTATTATAAATGGCTGTTCAAGAATGATTCTAAATGCATGATTATAATATGAAACATCATACCTGTAATCCCATTTGTACTGCATAAATATGTGTCTGGTTTTTGAAGTGAGGAACTAAGTATTTATATGGAAAGAGGTAATAAACAGCACACCATTATGTTTTCTTAAATGGCAAAGTATTAGTATTGACAAACTGTTTTCTTTGAGATGAAAGGATGGGTATTTTATTGAGAATTGGGATTCAGTTCTTTTTAAACTGTACTGTCAAAGCAGTAGTTCAGCACCACTGGAAAGGTGGCTTGTAAGGAATAGCTAAAACTCTATTAATAATGGCAGATTTGCTAGCAGAGTTAGTACACAAACTTTCTTGGGTAGAGTTTACAAGGTAATGCCCCTCTGCAGTAAATCTCTGAGCCGTGGTTACTACCTGTGGTTAGACTCATGCCTATTTAAGGGAGTTAATCAAGAGACAATAAGTAAATGAAAGTTTGAAATAGTCAGATTATGATCATGCCATTGAAGAGTTGTCAGAGATTTGTTGTGCTGAATCTGAGTTTTCTCCAAGGTTTTGGTGTAAACCCTTTGATTTACTCAGATGCTGCATGCAAGTTTGTTCTGCCACACAGATTTGGCAGTAGTTCACATCTGGCAGGCTTCACTAGATGCATCCTAGCAATTTTGAGAGAGACAAAAAAGCGTATTATGTTAAAAGATGTAAAAGTGAAAGGGCAGCAAGTTCAGAGAACTAAAGCATGTAAAGACAGTATTTGAAAATCATCTAATATGAATGTTAAAAAGATAAAAGGAAGATGTAAGAGAAAGAAAACACTTATTATGGGTGACTTAAAATAATATTTCTCCATTAGTTTGAAAGAGGCATTTACTGTATCCTAGGTACATTAGACACCAGAGAGGAAAGTGGATTTAGTGAAAGGAAAGCTATGTAGTAGGAATTGGACCTTTTCTCTGCTGTTAGGAATACCACTGTCTTGCTGTTTTGGTCAGTCGTTTCCGTCTTTCTATTTCTGTCTCATTCATTACGATTGTAATTTCATTCGTGAGAGACTTGGTCCTGGTTTGACCACTTTGTCCAGTGAGGCCTTTTTGTTCGCTTAGTACCTAAACACCACAGTGATACAAATACAGGCAATATTTTGTGATGCTGTAAGGTGTTAACTTTTAAGGTATTTGGCTGAAATTTTAGTGTTCTGTCCTTCCTAGTGATAAGCAATAACTTTCTGGCCAGGAAACTTGCTTTTGTCTAGCTCAAACTCATGTCCTGACTTGCTCTTACAGGCCTGAGTCCTTTATATTTTATTCAGTCTTCCTTACAGACTCAGTACCCTGGCAAAACAGTTTCACAGTGTTCAGCTCTTCAAGCAGTTGTACTGTTTTGTGTTCTGTGGACTGGCTCAGGCTCTAGTGACAGATGTGACCCCTTTGAAACAGGGACGGACAAATGGTGCATTCAAAGTTCATAGCTTCTGCAGTCTCCTCACTTAGAGGTATCTGGTAAAAGCCTGCGGATGCGTCTAGCTTTGGAAATAATTTCAGTCCAGTAGTGCCTGTGTGTCTGTTTTAGTTAGCAAATAGAAATACTCTCTCTTTATCTATTTGTTCACATTTTTTTGGGTCAATACACAGCCTCAGGTCACCATTTTTCTTTTCAACTGTATCTAGTGAAATGACCCAGTGAGTCTACTCTTCTATTTTCTTTGCTATTCCAAAGCATATTAATCTGTTGGGCTTGAATTCCATAAACAAAGTGTCATCCCCGTCACTAAAATTACAGGCATCTTTGCCGCACTGGTCAATTAGGTGAACTTTTCTTTAGGGAAGCACACTTTGACGAAGTGGTTCTTTGCCACTGCACTTAAGAAGTGTGCTAATGTGTTACTATTGCATCACTCACATCTTGGGTCAGTAACTTTGTGCCTGGAAACAACCTTTTTTGGCATTTCTTTTGCTTGGCTAACACAGATCATACTAATCATAGTTGCACTGTCCTTATCAAGAGCATTCATTTACAACTGTGCAGCTTTAGCAGCTTGACAGACATAAGTAGCTAGATGAGTCTCCTTAAGTGGACACTTCTTTTATTATATACTGCAGTATGAATTTAATCTGACTTTACCATCTGCTAGTGCAACAAGTATGTGTAAGGTCAAAAACCTTTTATGTTACTTGTTTCTTCTCGCACAATATTTTCCATTTTCTTCTACAGTTGTTATAAAGTTTCTGTAATTTTATAGAAGAGCGGTGTGAAGTTTTAAATATTTTTATTGAAAATGCATTCATGTCTGATGCTACCAGAATTTCTATATTTGATGCTTTTTAGTTGTATGTTCCTCTTTAAGATCACAAGGGGAGACTAAATGAATTGCCCTTTTCAGTGCTATGAAACAAACGCTAAGCCCCAAAACAGTGGTTGGGAATTTGACATTTATATGGAAACTCTGAAGTTAAATAAGAATGTAAAGGGGAGGGGGGGAGGGAAAGCTTGCTTAATTATGAAAGAAAAAGACTTTGAAAGGAGTTTATGCTGTTAGATAGAAAAAAAAAAAAGACTTTATGGTCTCCTGAGCACATCTGAAAGTCAGTTCTTTGTGCATGAAGAGGAAATCTGAGGTAAATAAAAGGTAAACTGATATCCCATGATACTGATACAACAAAGGGGTTGGTCCATTAGATTCTGCTTGTTAACTGCAACATGTAATCACGGAGTGTAGATGTTGAAATATATCCACCAATACATCTAATATTGTGTTATTTACATAATTGCTGTGTTTTTCTGCTTGGTAAAATTTTTCAACTAAGCAGTTCTGAATTTGAAAATATTTTTGAAACTGATACAATTTACAAAAGAGTTTACTTTCAAAATTGTGCTTGCTTTTAAAATTTACTAAGATAATATACTTTGTGTAGTTTCATGTGAAATTTATCACTTTGACTTCTGGTAGATGTATTCAAATACAAAATGATAAATGTGTAGATACTCTATCGAGCACATTGTTAGTATTTTTTCTATAATATTTTTTGGATATTACAAAAATTAACCAGCTCTTTGTAACTGCTATGAAAAGATTAGTCATTCCAAATGACTTTTGAAAAGTATTTTAACATTATGTAACTTTTTTTTTCTTCTGATTAAGAATGAAAGTAAACTTTAAAATGGTAGTTTCTGTCCTTCTGAAGTTCCATTTTCCAACCAGTTGTATTGCCTGAGGGTGCAGTTCCTTACCAGCTTGAGGCAATGTAAATTGATGCTACCAGGTTTCTGCCCTCTCCCAAATTGAGCACCCCTCTTTTTGTGCCAACTCTGGTATGCTTCTAATTCCTTGGTAAGTTGCAGATAAAGCACATAAAATACTTTATTTTAAAAATTATTTTATAAAGGGTAAGTTTCTATCACCTTGGGATCAACTTACTGCTTGTATAAGCAAAAAGAGGATGGGCCCACTGGTGGAGAGACAGCTTAAACGAGTATGGTACTGCAGCCTGGCATTTACAGTGGTATGGCTTTAATTTGTTCCTGGGACACTGCAGTAAAAAAAAGATTGTTATGGGAGTTGCTTACATTATATATTGTTATATATATATGCAGGATATTAAACACTGAGAGGTTAGAGAACATGAGAAGCACTTGGTAAATGATGTACTTTTGGTTTCTGTATTGGGTGTGTTTTTCTTATTCTGCTGATTCTGTATCATTTTGAACACGTGAAAGTGTGGCTTACATTAATGTATTGTCATTTCCTTGTGGTAGAATGCATTCCAGGTAGAATTCACTTTTTGATGCCTAAGATAAAACTATTTTTCTGAACTCGAACCAAATGCACACTGTCACCACTACCCCTACCCACTATCCCCAATGAAAAAGCACCCAACCCCCCAACTTTCTTTCACTATTATTACAAACAGGATTAGTAGCACTGCTTCTAATTAGAATTGCCATTAAGAGAGTTTGGGTTTAGTTTTGTATCAATTCTCCAATCATTCCATTAACTGTTTCAGCTAAAATACTCTATGCCAAGCGTCTGCCTCAGACTGAATACATTTTGTCTTTTCCAGAACTTCAGCCAAGAGTTCAGTGGTTTACAAGAACAGAGCTGGTGGAAGGGGGGGAAGCTGTGGATTTTCCTTTGTTTAAGAAGAGTTGCTGACCTCTGCTTAAGGAAGATACCCCAATGAAACTTGGCAGGAGGAGACTTGTGAGATTGCTGAGGAAATAGTCCGTGGTTGATCTGATGGGTTGTCAAGTTAGCAGTGTTGGAAAGAATGAATTTGCTTATGACAAGGAAAGACTTGATGTGTCCTTACAACTAAATTTCATGAAAATTGCTATGCAGCGGGCATATGCCATGTCATGGTGAGCTCTGCTTTCCTTGCAACTATAGATCTTTACTGCAGAAGCCTGACCTGGGTATAGCGTAAGAGCTGTGGGTAGGGACAGTGTCCATCTGTGTCCAGTGTGAAATCCTTGTCATTTCAGTCACGTTTTGACTGGAAAAAAAGGATTCAGGCTTGCGCAAAATGGGTGTAGAAGTACATAGCTGCTAGGGTGTGGGTGTTTTGGTCAGAATCTGGAGTGCAAAGTGCACTCCTACAGTAGTGATGTGTTGTATATGGAGGAGAGATAGAGGCGGATGGGTGGGGTGCAGGCCTACTGTAATGTCTTCTGCTCCAGTGCCCGTTGTAACCAGGTAGAACCTTCTTTTTGCCATCAGTGTGTGCAGAGTCAGGCCCAACTGTTTTCTGAATTAATTATTTTAATCTTGTTTCCTGCAGCTGAATTATTCTCTCAATCATTGTACAACACCATTAGGCTTGTGGTGGGACAGTGAAAGCTAACTGACCACTGGCCTGTACTTACTGGGCCATTACAGCATGTTTGTTACAGACACCTCCAGCGTTTGCCTGATGGGTGGTGTGTACGTGCTGGTAGAGAAAGTAATCATGCTTTATTAATCTTATATTTTTTTAAATATGATTACTTTTGCACCACTTGATATGGTGGTTTTTTTCTTTTTAATTTCATATCTCTGTAAAGAGAGCCAGAGTTTGTTTTTGCTCTGTAGTATCAAATGACCTATCACTCTGCTGGCATGAAAAAAGAGTAGCAAATATAATGAGTAACTACTGTGGGAAGGTAATACAGTATTGACTTCTCAGTACCTGTTAATTTTCACTGATCAGAACGTCAGGGAAGAGAGATTGAATTTGGCTGCCCCTTAGTGAGGGTGAATACCTGCTTGTGAATAGTATTAGCCTGAAAACTCACGAGGGTTTCAGTTTTGCAACAGATTTATGTAAAAATGTGTAGAGGAGCAAGTTGTATTACACCTTTGTCACACTTCTACATGACTATATATTGTTGTTCCTCGCATTTCTGCATTTTTAGTAATGAATTTAATTTACCATTTGTTTCTTAGCTGCTTTGCTCTTTTGGTGGGTACTCTGAATCTGTATGATGTGTTTCACACCTCCAGATGTGCAGTATTGATCTATTTAAATGGAGAAGATGCTTTCCTGTGTGTGGCTTTAATTTGCGATTTGGACTTGAGTCATCCAGCATATGGGTAGCACAACTAGAAAAGGCTCCACATTTTTCTGGAGATGGTGTCAGTGCTGTAAAACGCTTGTTCAGTGAATTTCTATGTGACGCGCTTTGACACTAATAACCAAAGGGAGCTGCGCACGCCTAACACACATGTAAAGCCTGTGTTTCTTGGAAAAGCTGATGTGACATTACATGAGTTTGTGATTATTCTTGACTAGGTCTCTTGTGTCTATCCTGGTATGTCTTCATTGCATGTCTTCAAAGCTTAGGCTTTTAGATGACAAAGCTCACTATTCGGAAAAAAAAAAGAAACCAAACAATAAATTGTGTTTTCTTTGGCAGAGTGACTGTCATATTTTCCATCTTTTGTAGGTGTTCAAAAAGACAGGCTTTTATGGGAGATGCTGTTGAGCTCATAGTATTTTAAATGTCTTTGTGCTTCTGTTGTTCATAATCATCCCATTGACAATTCCAGAAGGAAGTCTATTAAAAAATTCAGAAATATGCAACTCTCTTTGCAGGTATTTCTTTAGCATGCTCTATTGTCAGATCTCAGCAAGAAAAGGGATATTTTAGTGGAAAGAGCAAGAAATTCTAAGTAGGGTTTCCTCTTTAATTTTTTCTCTAGCTCTGTGTGAAGATGTGAATGCTTAGGTAACCTCTCAGATTGAATTCATTCATCTGTAAAATGGGAAACAACTATAGCTCTTGATTACCTTTTTTGTTATGGGTAGAAAAAAAATTATTCTTTGCAAGTTCTTTTTTAAATAATATCTGCAGCAGATTAGACAGTAACGTGAATTATTACTGTTTCATTTTTACCCAGGGGAAAAAACACACTGATAAAAGTTCAGTATCATGTGATGGTACTCAGCAATTAACTGCAGGTGTTCATTGGTCATATTTTCATATTGATTCCATAAGTGAATGTGTTGTGCTTTGGAATGTCAGCAAACTAGTAGAAGGAATTGTGTGTAACATAATGGAATTAGTATATCCTCTTTTTTTCCTTTGGAATGTCACAAGCAGTGTGGAGATGAAAGGAGGATGCTGACTGGTCTTGAAAGACAAATGCTGATCGGAAACACCTACAGTGCAATGCCCATCTGGAAGGTCTTACTATATTACGTTACACATTTATTCAAAGAACCATAGATTCATGGTGTTGCCTTGGTTATTTCACGGATTAAAGTTGGGTATCGCTGTATTTCAGGCTCAAAGCTTCACAAGTCCTCTAAGCTTCAGGCTTCCATTGAACTTTAGTCTTGGTTTTGCAAATTAATTTAGAATTAAATTAGCTGAGTGATGAAACTGTGACACTTTAATAGAAATCATCAGATGACATTTAAACACGATTACGTAGTGCAGTAATGTCAGAACTGGTTTGAGGTAAAAGTCATGCCTTTAGGCAATATTGTTCAGGGAAGTCACAAAATGCAAATGATTTATTTGAAGAGTACTTGTAATGTTTTTGTTTGGGAAGAAGATAAAGATCCACTTTTTTCATTAGCACAAATGTGTAAGATTGGATTTGAATCCACAGTTCTGAGTGCCTACAGGATTCTGAGTCCTGATGTAGACCCTTAATAGATCTCTCAGCTTTGTATATTGAATCAAGCTAACAGTGGTTCAAACCCACTTAAACCTTAGGAATGCTCTGACCTTTTGTTGCTTTCAGGCTCTTGTACCTACTCTTCATTTATTGTTCAATAAGAATATGTCAGATTGAAGCCTTGGGTTCCCAATGCTTATTAGTTTCTCTTGACTTTTTGTAGGAGCATTATTTTATGATTGTGGATTTTTCTGAAATTAAAGGTGAGGTTTTAGTGTTAGAACCTGCACATGAATAACTGCCAAGACACTGGCATAAGCTGTTGGCTGATCAAGTTCTAGCTCTTTCATAATGAAGCAAATTCTGCTCTGTGGGCACTCTATCATGCACTGAATATTGCAAGTAAAATCCTTGTTCTACTTATTTCAGTAGGGGTTTTGCAATTCATCAAGATTTCAACCCACATATATAAGTTGTTCAGTATATGTATGCGTGTGTGTGTATATGTGAAATGATTCATGGTTGCTTGGTAAAGTGTCTTCAGTCTACCCTGTTTTGCCATGCCATTTCCCTTCCTATGAAGGGAAGCAGATTCGATTAAGAGGACGTTCATAGTGCTATTTACAGGCAAAGAATAGTTTTCTATGAATTCTTCTTTAATAGCAGTTATATATTCTTTTGCTGGAAGAGCTTGGATGCCAGATGTAATTTGGCACTACTAGACCATGTCAGAGTTGAAATGATTTTGGAAATGTCTCTCTTCTCTGCTAATTAATCTGTATTTATAAGTGATAGGTGCACTTCAAATAGTTCTATTTCAGTATCCTTCATGGGTAAAATTAATTCTACCTATGGAGCTGGAAAGCTTTTTTTTTCTGTCAGTGGGCTGTTTTGTGCATTAGGTTATCCAAAGCTGGTACTGTAATATGTCATCTAGCCTTCCACTCCCTTAGAGGTGTGGTTGGCCAGCCGATGATTTTGTTAATTGCTAATTATCTTTGAAGAAATATACTTTGGTTTATATTAAAATTTAAATTCTTTACTAACATGGCACAAAAGTGAATAGAACTCTATATAAGTACAGGGTGAATATGACATTCCCCTTCCCCTTGTAATTTTAAATTTCTGTCACCGCATTTTAGATTTTAGCTCCTCTTAACTGAAAATGAAATCAAACAGTGTGAGCTTTGGGAAAACTGTTTTGAAGAATCAGCAAATGCAAACCACATGGTACACTTACATTGTGAAGACATAGTGAAGAAATCTTTCTTCGTTGAGAAAACAAACTCTAGTGGGTTTACTGAGCAACATTTCAAAGCAGTTTAAGATGAAAGGTCTGTGGTTTAATTCACTCCATATGTGATATTTCCTAATGGATAGGTGTTATATTAAAAAAGAAGTCTGGTAAGTGCAGGAAAGTTGAGGGTTTTTTTTGTTTTGTTTGTGGTTTTTTGTTTTTTTTGTGTTTTTTTTTGTTTTTTTGTTTTGTGTTTTTTTTTTTTTGTTGGAATTGGTGGTTTAATAAATAAGTTTATCACAATTTTTCCATCTAAAAAGTGGGAGATATCTGTATGTAGGAATTCACATCCAGATTAACTGTTCAACACTTTCCACTGTAATACCCTTTAACAATGAGACTTTCTGAAGCTGTAACAGTTTTAGCTGAAGTTTTCCATGCTGCATATATTCTGACTGATTTGCAGAAGTTTCTGTGAAGTGATTCAGTTGTTTCTGAGAGCAAAGCCAGCTAGAAATCAGAAGTTCTAGCCAGCTAGAATCACCTCTATGAGCAGTACTAGTTGGGTTAAATCCTGTGATTTTCACTGTTACAGACAAATATAGATGATGTTTTCCTCAATCTGTCTTTCTGAAGTGATGATGATGTATGAATGCTAGCATTCATTTTTACTAAATAAGATTCATGACTGCAGATAATTCCTGTAAATATGACCCTGAATTAAAAAAAGGCACATAAAAAAGGGGATAAAAATATTTTTGAAGCTGTATAGCTCTTGGTCTAATTCCATGAAAGATCTATTCAAAGCTGCCAGACTCCTAAATCTGAAAATTGGTTTTAGTCTATTCTTAATGCAGGATTTAGAGGGTGGCAGCAGCATTATTCTGAGAATCTTGTCTTTGTGGAGCGTACTGCATCTCAGATACCAGAGCTGCATCTGGATTTTCTTGGGTACGTTCCTCTTTAACTGCTATAAGCCATCATGGGCCCAGTTTCCAGGGCAAAAGCTGCAGAGGCTCTCACATGCTGTCAGAATGCCTCCTTCCTCTATTCTGTTTCATGCAGAAAAGGAGGAGGAAGCAATCTCGGGGTATGACAAGGGCTAAGGAACAGGTGGTCATCTGCAGGACGGCCGTCTCATTTTGTACACAGGATGGATAGCTTCCTGGGAAAAACCCAGTTTTTGTACTGAAGGAGGTTATTGTCTGTGGACTTCTGCTTCATTTGTTACAGAAGCTGGAAGGTGTGTAGATGTAACAGGCTCAGCATGGGTTTAACTTCCAAATTTATACAGAGGGGATCTTTGCCATTTTTGAGTATAAACATTCTCTGTGACTGTTGCTGTTTTTTATACTCTGTGTTGGTGAAAGCATCCTAGAACATATCTTTAAGTAGCTCTTCAAAGACCACAAAACTAGCCTCATAAGCCAAATGTAACCTACAGAAGGAAGACAGGAAGAGGATATCTGGTTCTAAGCATCTTATGTTACCTCTCAAACTTCCCTCGATGTTCAGGACTTCATTTTCTGAATCTCTCCTTTATTTTTACTTGCTGTAGCTAGACATGCTGGAGAAGGTTGCAGGTAGACTTGAATCTCATGGAAGGAACAAAGATTATAGAAAGATAAAAAGGAGTTTTATAACACTCTGGGGACTGATACTCTGTTCTTGTTCCTGCTACGGACTTAGCACTGTGCTTGAAAAAAGGCAGATTTTTATTATGCTTTCACATTTTTTATAGCTCTCCCTAGCATAAGCAAGAGATTTGCTCAGAACATACACTTGATACTGTATTCATCAGAAAATCAGGCCACAGTTTTTCTAGATTAGGCATCTGTATTAGCAGATGCTTCTGAGAGTGTAGTTACTAATTTTGCTGTGCTGCAGTTCACCCTTTTAAAATTATACAAAACTCTGTTCCAGGAGAGTGTTGTGTAAGGAAATGTTTTAATGCTTCTGAAGTTTGGTGTGTAGTACTGTGATAAGCTGCATAAAAAGTATCAGAATTTTAAGAATTCAATGCAACACTTAAATATTGTGTCTTGAATTAATGCATAGGGTTATACATACTGCTAAAGAAATGGTGAGCAGCTGTCCGTTCTGTCAGCCTTAGGCAGAAGTTCTCTGGAAGGAATAATATGTCATTAAAGGCTGTATCTTAATGCATATGTATGTTGGGATGAATTAAGTTCAAGTCTGGATTTCCTTATTACTTTTTTAGTGCTTTTCTTGGCAAACTTAATGTTCTTTTTTGTGAAGGAACCTTCTGGCTCATTGTAGGCTATTCCTGCTGCTTTTAATATCCTTTGAGATTGATTCATGAAGTGCCAACATCTTGAGCTGTGGAAAAAGAGTAAGAATCCTGAAGAAAGACCCTGGATACATGGGAATAAATTTGAACTCAGACTCTTTCTGTGCCACTTTGATGTGAAATCACATCTTGTAATTCAAAGAACTTTTTGCTGTTAATTAAGGCCATTAATTCAATCAGTTCCATTTTGATTAAAAACTGACAGCATTAGCAAAATGTATAAAGACAGCATCTGGATTGGGTTTATTGGAATAATAGTTTTAGGAAACCAAAAGGTTTCTTGGGTAACATTTGAACACGTCTCTATGTGATAACTACTTAAAGAAAAAATCCTTCATGGGTAGATGAGCTCAAGAACACTTTTCTGTTCATGGCATTCACCTGATTAATATCCTGGTGTAGGATAGGTCAGTGTGTGTTTCTATTTCACGAAGTGACAGTTCATCACAGGAGAATGAAGTTGTGAGGAAAGAAGAGAAAATGGAAGTGAAGGGTTCAGTGAAAGGATGTTAGAGTACCATGCGCACCTGTAGGGGATGGTGGTGGACCCACAGTGCAGCCAGCTTGGAGCACTGCATGTTTTGAAAATGTGCCAGCCATAGAGGTCATGGGGAGAAGAACCTATGACTTTTTGGCTTCTTTTAATTAGGCCTTTGAACAGAGTGCAGGAAAAAAAGAAAATCAAAGTGATGTGTCCTTATGAACTGGTCAGGTGGCCTATGTTTATGACTTGCTGTATGTGCTCTGAGTTGTTTCAAAGGTATATCTGATTTAGGGATTTTTTTATCAGATAGATCTCAGTAGCTTTGTGGTCAGAGTAGTGGAAACTGTACACAAATAAGTGATAAAACTGTGTCTCTTACCTGTATAACTTTAATGACCTGCACAAAAAGTGATAATGGCTTCCGATGGGGTTAGCCTAAGAAGCTAGAACTGAATGGAATTGGATCCTGTGGCAACGCAAATGTTGAAACTGCAGCTCAAGACTTGATCTTACCAAAGTCAGTGACCATGATATTGGACTTGAGCTAATAAAGTTCAGTGGCTGTGACTTACTTTAAGTTCAGTTGATGCTGCTGTTTTATAATAATTCTTAGTGATCTTTGAGCAGGTTACTTAGTGGATTCTTCCCAGCTGATTGTAGTGGGCATGTGAGGTATGTTATTACAGAGCCACCTTATTTAGAAAAAGAGGGTAGTGACTGAGGCCATCTGAGACATGACTTGACTTTATCTGGAAGTGTCTTTGTTTTGTCCTTTATTATAGAAAAAGCCGAAGAGGAACTTAAATGCATAGATTGAATGGAATTAATCTGTTCAGGCATTTATCATTTCCCACTTTATTGCATTCCAGTTTGTCACACTGCATGCAGAAGAAAAGTTTTTCCCCTACCAGAGTCCAGATGCTAGAGAGTCTTCTAAAAGTTCTTTGCAGCTGTCAGGGAATGAGGATTCAACACACTTCAAAAAAGGCAGAGTATGTTCAAGGTCAAGAATGGGGCTGACCTGTGTGATTGATAAAAATACTGCAAGAGCTTCTCCCAGTTTTTAATCTGGTGAAGTTTTTAGGTCTGCATTTAAACTGTTTTTATAGGCTTCTCCAAAGCAAGCAGTCAGACTTCCATTAAGATCTTTGTATATATTCCTGCTAATTAGGTTGTTAAGAGTGGAGTTGGGAGAATCTATTTACATACTTCTGAATTTAGTGGTTTTGAGAATAGCTTTGTCTGTTGTATGAAGAAGTTCCTTTTAGTCAGTATACAAAATAAAACTTTGTTATTTGAATATCAAAGTGGTAATTTCCTTCAGTGGGCTGCAAAAATAGGGTAATAAGACACTCCATTAATTACTTCATTTTTGTTTCCATAAGACAGGAAAATAATAAGTGCTTAGAGAGAAAGCAAAAAAGAGACGTCTTCTTTTAAAGACTCAGAGAAGCCTATTCAATGGCTTTAAAGTTCCTGGATATTTCCTAGAGTGCCTGTCAGTGCCTTACATGATTATATTTTCATCTCTTTACTTACACATTACCAATGAACTGTAGTGGAGAAGATGCCTTAGCTGACAAATCAGGCTTTTATCCTCATACCTTTTTTGCAAGAGGGCTTACTTGGATGAAAAATAAATATTTGTTAGGCTTTTTTATTTTCACTGCGTGAACATAGGCCAATAATTTATAGTTCTTACGGCATGTTTCTGAAGCCTGTTTTAGTTTCTTCTGGAAACTTTTCTTACTCTCTGACTTTTTTCCCCCCAAATGTTGTCTATTAAAAATTAAAGATCTAAGGAGTTGGTGGTGTTCAAATAATTGTCTGAGAACTGGAAGGTTTGTTTTGGACAGTACAGCAGTACAGTCTGTGTTTCAGAAGCACAAGCTTTCCTTTAATAAGCAGAAGTGGTCTGGAGGGTTTCTCCTATATTCAGTGAGTGGTATGATAGCACAGAGATTGGATGCATCATGGTATCTTACAAAACCCAGACTGAAATCCAGAATTTTAATGTAGACTGTGAACCCAGAAGCTCCGCTTCATTCAATTCTGGAAGATGATCTGTAAAGCACATGGGACTCTGTCTGCTGTGTACATAGACAGCTCAGTATATCACCAAAATAACATCAGGCAGCTTAATTTGCTTCTATTCCTATTCAGACAGGCTGCCCACATCCAGATTATAAGTAGGTGCATCTGCAAACATGCTGTGCTTCTTCCCAATCCCTTCACAGACATAGGCATTATGCGCTCTGTTAGTTATGAAGGCAAGTCTACCAGTTCCATGCCATGGTTACCAGGTGCAGATTTGGGTTCTGGCCAGATTGTCCTTGACAGGACAAAGTTTATTGGCTCTTGTTTTATATTTTGCTTGTTTTTTAAACGTGGCCATTATGTTGGCCAGGTTCCTGTAGTAAATTATTTTTATGTACCTAATTCATTCTGAATGAAACAGACCAATCCATTAAGAATTCTGCACTAAAAACTGTAGCTCATTATGTGTTCTTGTGGTGTATGACATCAGTAGAATGCCACAAGTTAATTACATTCTTAATTACAGCTTTGTATTGAATTAGGGACCTATTATACATAGAATAATTGAAAACCTGCTGAGATCACGTCTGGTAACATCTAATTGTATCCTGTGATTCCCCTCCCCTCCCCCCCCCCAACTTTAAATAAAAGCTGGCATTTCATTTAGCATGGTTTTAATTAATTGACATGAGAAATGTAATTAGAGCTGAGGCAACAGACCAACTATCTCAAAACAATCACTCAGAAATTAATCATATTTTTGGGAACGGTTAACAGTTTCCAGAGCAGGGGCTATTCTGCTGCATTTCTGGAAAAACCTTGAGCAGACACAACTGAAGCAAGAACTTCTTGCTCTTTGGAGAGAAGAAATATTTGAATGTTCGGAGACATTCCCGGTGCTCTTTCAACCTAAGGGAACTTGATACGGTTGCAGCTTCGGGCATCAGAAACCTAAGAATAGCCCGGGAAGAGAGCTGAGATCTAATGATTTTCATTTCAGTGTCAGTGAGGGTGGGTTGCAAGTTGGACTTGGACTTCCTGCCCTTGCTTTCCTATTCACACCTGCCTATATGGATGTGGTAGAGTTGTTTTGGAAGCTGTTTTGCCATCTACTATCCACTGTTGTACGTAGCAGGGAAAAGAAACAATTATCCTTTCTTCCTGAACATGCTTAGCCCACTCTTGCCCTTAGTACTGAGACTAAATAATTAGCTAAATTAGGCAGGACCTGGTAGTGAGAATGGTGATCAGTTAGTGTTTGTTTTTTTTTTTTTTTTTTGTTTTGGTTTTAAAATAATGATTATTATACTTTTCTGTTAATATTTTTCCTTAGAGTCAGGGCCTGTTGTTTAAATCAACCTGCAACAGGGCATTAATTCCAGGGGGAAGAATAATGTCCACTTGCTGTTTGCAGAAAGATTTGTTTCAGGACAGACAGTTGTTTTATTTCCTGTGTGTAGCCTGAGTTAGAGGATCTGACGTTTTTCTCTTTGATATCTCTCAAATTAATGTGCACATGTTTAGATCTGCCTATACATAAATATGCATATGCTTTGTTTATAAATGGAGAGCATATGCAAGGATAAAACTGCTGTGTGAGAGCAGGTTTAAGAGATCTCACTGTGCTTGGACACAAGCAGAAAAACACTGGGTACATCAACTGAAAACTGGCTGGCAGCCATAGCACATAGAATGGAGAGAATGTTTGCCTAAAAGACTAGATTGTGTCAGGCGTGACTAAGCAGGAATTTTAGCTAAAATGCATTAGCAAATTGAATGCTTAGAGGAAAATGAGAACGTTCATGGTCTTATGTTTGTTCACTTGAGACTGGATTTGATTTTTTTAATATGAAAATCAATGGAAGGGGTGAAAGGAAGTTCTGCAGAGTATGCCCTGATTTTTCAGAATGCTGATACCGGTAACTGCTGAATATTTTGCTATGGCTCTGTTTACATTTTTTTTTCTAGAATATGCATGCCTGTTAATAGTCTTGTAGGTCATGGAGCACTGGACTGTCAGTCAGGTTGTAAAATACTTTAATTACCCAGACCCTATGAGAGAAAGGGTGGGACTGGATAAAAGGAACGCACTTCAAGCTTTGACTGTCGAAAGAATGATAAACCATAAGTCCTGGCTATTATTCTTCTTCCTTTCTCCATGAATGGCATTCCTGATGGAAAGAGGTATTGGTGTGTATGTACTTTGCAGATTCTGCTCTTCTATGAATCTTGAAGGACGTGGGAATGGCCACTGCGAAGTGGTAGCTTCATGGACTAAGTTATCTGACAGGTCAGGTAGCGTAGAGCTGACAGGGGAAGAGATTTCCTTCCCTTGGTGAAGGACCGTTATGTGTACTTATGACAGGGAGAGATCTTCAGCAGTTAAATTGTGCTCATGTTGAATAAATGAGAACCCCTGTTGCTATAAGGTTTCTGAAAAGCTGTCTCAATTAATAAACAGGTAGGGAACTTGGCTGAAATGCATGACCCTGCCTTCTCAATCTTTCATTCTCTTTGTCTTTTATGGACGACTATTACTTTGTTCATTCCTTTTCTTCATATTATCCTTACTGGATACGTATGCAAATTGGTGAACAAATCACCATATTCATGTTTCTGTTTTCCAGCTAGTTTTAGCATGTAAAACACTGCTGCTCTGGCAAGGTCCTGGGAACTTCTGCAATGTGGAAAACAAGGCTGCTGGAGGTTCACAAGCTACTTAAATGGTAATTCTTCTATCACTTCATTTCTCATGTTCCTGGGAATATAAGGAAAAGAGGAATGAAACAGATATACTGTGGTTAAATTAAAAAACAAAACCAAAACCAACCAAACAAAAAACCGCTATTGGAGCTAGAAACCATTAACTGTCACTGAGCTTTCTGCATTCAGTGTGGCTTAGGGTGAACAATTCCCATTGTATCACTGGATGGAGCTGGGATAGAGCCGAATATCTTGCTTCTGTGCTTGGAGTAGTGTTTCAGGAGCAGGTGAGAAACAATGTTTAAAACTTTATGCAAAGCCTAGGTGTGGGAGCTAACATTTCCAGAAAATGCTCATCTTGTGTTCTCAAGTCAGGAAACACATTGCAAGAATGTTAGTTATGCACAACTTGTGTTAGAGACCCAGAAAACTCATCGCTGAGATTAAATTTATACCCAGGCTGCTTGTGCAGAAGTGATATTGTGATTAAGCTTTTGGGGACAAGAAGGGGGACCAACTGCCTAAATTGCTGAGTTTAGTAAACTTCGTTTTCCTTGACATGTGACTTCTGGAGCATTCCTGTCTCCAGAAGGCTGTAGGAATGGGCAAATGGAATGGGCTGACAGTAACGGGCAGCTGTCTTTCTGCTCATCTCCCTCCAGTTTTGCTTATCCGTTTTTCAGTGATAATACTAAATGAAGTATAAGTTTGGACAGCAGCCAGGTGTCAGCACATGGCAGAAGATTTTAATTCTGCTTTTAGAAACTAGGTAAGTGGTGTGCTAATATAAGCTAATATAAGTGCAACCTCCCTTCTCAGTTGGACAGCTTGAGAGTTAAGATGATCATGACACTGCCATGTTGTAAGCATTTAGCGTTAGAGCGTATTAAAGCTCTAATTATTGTAACAGGCGTGTGCATGCCTGTAATGTAACTGTAACATGCTGTCTCAGTATTATAACATTTGGTTATATACAATGACAGAGCAAATATATAGCATTAATTCCTTGTGAAATCTTGTCTCTTGATTATGTACATTTTTTTTTCCCAGTTGTGTTCATACTTTGATGCTGCTTAGGATTCATAACTGCTGTTGTCCTTTTCTATTCCCCCCCTCCTAATTTCAACATTGAAAACTGTATTTCTGGGTAATCATCAGGTTATGCATTTAGCTGCTTCCTGTCGGAGTTCCCCATTTTCTTCAGATGCATTGTAGCCAGGAAGCATGCTGTAGCTTGAGCCCAGGACAAGCTGGGCTTGTACTTCTACACACTGTAGCATATGTGTTCTGATGATCAGTGAAGACATCTGATTTCAGTGAAGAAACTCAGACCAGAATGCCTCTAAATGCACAAATGGACTGAAATCAGGGTTTTAAACATTAACTGTAGTAGTGCTTTTTAGCCTTCTTTCCCATGGTAGACAGATTGTAACCCCTTCCACTCTTCATATTTGTGCTTGAATTGATGTGTAATCCTCCATAGAAGAGGGGAAAGGATGTCTTGCTTTATGGCTTTTAAATATTATTTTTTTTTGATGTGGGATTACTGTAAATTTGTTTAGAGAGATCAGTGAAAAGAAAGTGACTGTCTTTGTGCGAGTGCTTTTGTTATGAAACATGAGGATTTCTCCGTTGCAATATGCCCATTGCAGGTGACACAATATTTGGTATTGAGAAATTTTAGAATCTGTGTCTGGGTTTGCACAGTATAGTGAGATTTTTGAATGGAGAAAGAAAAGTTGGATCTCAAAGGTTCTGACTGTTGCAGTGCTGGATGGGTACATAAAAAAACATGCTGCGTTTCTCACTAAATTCGTACAATACAGAACAAAGTTGTGACAGTGCACTCGGAAGTGGTCTTGCTGAGTCCTTTGCCAGGCTGCTGTTTGCCAGCTGAATTTAGTACTCTCATTTCCCTGATCAATGAATAGATTTTTCTCAGATCCTGTTTTATTTTTGTTTCCTTTCCAGCTCTTTTTTTTTTTTTTTACTTGTAGAAGATGAAACCTGTCACAGGGGCTCAGATTTATTAACTGCTGCCTGAAACACTTTGTGTGATGTCAGGGCAAGAGGGGAACTGGTTGTATCCTTAGAACTATCTTTAACAGAAAGGCTTTAGAGTATTCTATAGATTTTTAAGATGCTTGGTTACTTTAAATGATTAGTGTGGAAGATTCAGAAAGACTAAATATTTAAGGCTGTATTCTGCCCTTACTTATACCCACGCATATCTGGGTTTTCCCATTAGAATGAAAAAGTTCTTCCTTCCAGCAGTTGATGAGCATCTAGGGAATACTGCCAGGCATATGGGGATGGGGGAAGGTGGTATGCAAGGGGGAGGAGTAGATCCAGTCATTGTGCAGTGCATCATTCCGTGTTCATCACTGGTGTTCTTATGGATATCCCTGAAGGAACAGATCCCTTCACCTCTAACAGCTCAGAACTGGAGCTTCACTAATCCACTTCATTTTGCTAACCCCTGCTATTGGAAATCCTCTCACCTCTTCCAGCTCCATTCTTTTCTCCTGGCAGAATCTGCTTTCTCCTCTTCCATATCCCTGTATGAGCTGCCACTCAAAACACTCCTGTTATTTTTCTGGAGGTACCTGCATGTGTAAGGTGGTAACTTTATATCCTGAGGGAGCACCTTGTCATGGGCAGTGATCCTTCCTGTATCTGAGCATGGCACAGCTTTGCATGGGGCAAGGAGATGAAGACCAGAGAAATAAAAAGGGGAGTCTAATCCCATCTGCAGATATCTGCCACCAACTGAAGGTCAAAATCTATATGATAGTTAAAATTTTGGTACCTGCCTACAGAAACTTATGTATAGATGAGTAGCTTTTTTGCTTATATGTGAGAAATAGTAACAGTTGTGTGGGGATTAGATATTTTATCTTTTATTTTATTTTTATCACTTGTCTATCTACCACTGACTTTCAAACCAGGCTTCTACTCAGTTATGTCCAGTTCCTTCCAATTCTTTACTAGGTGCATGGCTTATGGCTGAAACTATGAGAAGATGGTGTATTGTTTGTAAGGCCTCTAAAAGTCTAGCATTGCTACTTAGTTGATTCGGCTAGCTTGCAGTCCCAGTGTACCTGATGTACAGGTGTTGTGGCTCTTGGTAAAAGTGTTTCAGTACTATCTTTAAAAATGACTGCTCAATGGTTTTCTTACTGTGATTCAGAAATTTGCCATCTGTGACAGTATGATAGGAATATTCAGTCAAGGTGAAATTCAGATAGTAATAGGAACTATTCAGTCAAGGTGAGAAGCTCACTCAGCCTGGGATTTACTCTTTATAGTCCCAGGTGTAATGCATTCATTAGTGAAGTCTGAATTCAGAGTGGGAAGGACTGACTTGGCTCACTCTGTTCCCTTGGAGTCTTTCATTAGTGAGTGCTTTTCACAGTTACATGTGTAGGTAGACTGAGGGTTTTGTCTATGCTAAGTGGATTCCAGTTACTCCCCTCACCTTCAGTTCCTCTTTCAGAAGTTTATTCATCAAGGAACATGCTTTAATGCAGTTCTAAGGAAAGTCTATATTCGTTGGTTTTCAGTACCTTTATGGTATGAAGATATTAGGGTATCTAGGCAGATTGCCAGCATGACTAGACTGGATAACAGTTGTCAAATCCTGTACACCTCAGACAAGGTATCGGTCATTGTCAGTGAAGATTGTTTAATTGCTGAATAGATGTAATTTTCTTAATTGGCTGTTCCACATGGTGACTCGGGAGGGTGAGGAGGTTGGGTGGAATTGTGTCAGGCTATTTGCATTAGTAGTAGCCTAATGCAAAACATTTAAAAAACCATTAAAAAACTAAAGCCAAACAGTGCAGCTGTTTGCCTTTTGCCTCTCAGCCAGCCCTTCCTGACACAAGGCACCTTCATAACACCTGAGGCAGGGCTTTGTATTCTGCTGAATTTGAAAGTGTCATCTAAAGGGAGGCTGAATATCCACTTCTCACCAAATTGCCAAGTACAGAAAGCCCTTAAAAGAGCACTTGTTGAATTGTTTAGAAGAGCTTTTTGGGCAATATGCAGTAGTGAGTGTAGAGAAGCCTTCATGGAGAATCATATACATTCAACTTGGAACACATGTATGGTGTGATATGGCCGGACACATGATGCAGGATGTTGTCATGGAGGCTTCTCTCAAATGCCACTTGCAAGAAAATTCATCCAGTAACTGTAGTCCTGAGACAGAATATAACCTGAGCATCTAGTTTGCAATGTGCTTTGTTGTGACCTCTGTCCACAGCAAGGAAACAACGGCTGTGGTGTGCAGTGGGTAAAGGAGTGTGTTGATTGTTGAAGACGTGGAAGGAGTTCTACCTCTGAAAAGCCTAGAGGATGTTTTTATAGTAGCTTTGAAGGGCACATTTGCTGTGGTGATTCACTACTTCTGCCAATTTGTTGTTGAAAGGTAGGCTCTCCATTCAAATGGGTTTATGGCTCTGAAGAAAGCAAATTTTAGTGCGGTTTTGTTGTTGGGCTTTTTTTGTTTTTGTTTTTTAAATCCTTTTTTTCTGTAGAGCATTGCATTTGCCCCAACTGTGCAGAAAGTGAATCTGATTGCTTTCAGTTGTTCCTTTGTGGAATTCATTTGTGTTCCCTCACAGTAACTGAGGAAGTGATGGACTTTTTCATCATGCTTTTGTTAGTACGGATTGACATATAAAGTCCCTCTTGATCTTTTAGGAAATGGAGTCGTGTTATTAAGGGTAAGGAGGGAAGAGGGAAAGTCTCTCAAGACTTTTCCTTCCTCTGCTCAACCATATTTTCTTTTGTCATGCTTGTGCAATTAAGTATTTGCTACTGCTTAATAAAATCAGATAATGCCAGGCTGGCAAATGGTAGAGCTCCAAAGCTGGTAATGAATCTCTAGAGCTTTGGAGTTGATACTGAAAAGTAGTGAGCTTTGAGGGGGGTCTGACCTCAGGAATCCTGGATCAGAGAGGGTCAGATGGGCCTATGGGTGAGAGACTGGCACCAAGTGATGCTTTGGAGGGAGTTTTAGTATAATTGGGCCGTTCCCTGCCTGGTAGGTGAAAATAAAGTAAAACCTAAACTGAAAATTGACTGAGCATGCTTTAAGTGTTGCACTGGAACAGGTAAATTAGCTATAGCACTCTCTTCCTTTTGTAAGAGGATGAAGCTTCGTGTATCTTTAGTATAGTCAAGATACATTATGTCAGAGAAACCAGTAGGTTAATATAGCTGTTGGGTGTTTTTTATACTAAAAATACATACTCAAATCGTATCCATGACTTTTCCTTTTGTTCCTTCCCTTTCTGCAAAAAAAATGTTGTGTGCCTATTCAAAATATGTGTGTGTAAAAATACATGTAACAATCTTGGTGAACTACTATGTCTGACTTGAATTTGATGTGCACAAGTTTGTATGTTGAAGTTAGCAGGGATGTTACTTCAGGTTTGCTTGCTTAATGATGCACTGGTGTATAACCAGAAGGGATGAGAAATCGGAAGGTTGCTTTTGAACTTGGTGACAGATTGCCAGGGGAGCGAGGGCTATAAAGCCATTCATTTGGCTGTCCTCTGAGGAGAGTCAGCCATCCGTCCAGCTGAGTCAGCTGTAGCAGTGAGGCAGGAGAAACTTTCCAGCTAGCCAACCATTTAGAAAATGTGCTAGCTGCTTCTAGGGATTCATTTAGTTAATCAGATTAGTTTAGCAAGTGTCAAGAAGAGAACTGACCAAGCTGCTAGATAAAATATCCCATGTAGAAGAGAAACCATCGGTGACAGCAAATACAATAACTAGTATTTTTTCATGAATGTCATTTCAAATTACAAACACTAAGCAGTGTGGTTACACCTTCCTATTAATACCTGTCAGTGGATCGATTTGGAAGGGTTAAGATTTATATATTGGGTTTAAGTCCACTTCTTCCCAGGTCCTCCCATATTGCTTCCTTTCATATTGTTTTCTGTATTGTTAATCATCCCTCATTATTACCTGCTTCTCGCCTTTTTTAAAGGCTTATGAGTACAAAATAACCTCCTGATACTTTCAGTTGTGGATGATGGAAACACCTGTATTTGTATCCCTTACCTCTATTTTTATGCCGCTTTTGTCAGTGAGGATCCAGGCCAGCTCACACTGCAGTCAGTAAGGAGCAGGAGGTGGTTGAGAATTCCCAGGCTAAGGAGAGTAGCACTCAGAAATGGGCTCATGAGCTCTCTGGAAACTGAATTGCAAAAACTGTATTCCTAGCAGCATCAAACCCAGGATCCATTTATTTTCAGAAGGAAAGAGAGAACAAGAGACATAATCGAGACTGTCTCATTTATCTGTATCTTTGGTAAAGCCTTGTGTATAATTAAAATGCCAGGAGAGTTTAGCTGGAAGAAAAAATATGATCTCTCTGTTAATACTGAACGAGCCTTTTGACTTGTACCTATTGAGAGTCTGATGTTATATAAAAGACTGTAAATAAGGAAGATCCTTAAAAGCTGGGCGTTGTTAATGCTTTCTTTCCTTTTTAGTGGAAGAAGCTTTTTTTCATAGGTGGTATTTACATGTTGCAAGCAGCAGTGAATAGTGGTTAAGAAAATGAACATTTTTGTACAGTTTTGTTTTCTGCTTTTGGTGACTTGGACCTATTTTCAGTAAAAACTCTTCATTCAAATGCATCCTAACTTGCTAAAAGAGGTTGCAGAGTTGATTATACTGCATAACGTGTTTTATGAGAACTTCAATAGAAAACAATACAAAATACTGTACTCATTGCAAGTATTTTGGAAGTGTTTTATTAATACTAAGGAAGCTCCCCTTTTCCCTTCCGAGATCTTTGGGTTTCTTTACTTTCAAACATTTACTTATTTTGCAACATTTCCATTATTTTCACTCTGTAGGAGGCTGATTGCATGAATTCACATACTTTGTGTTTTGAGGAATTAGCCAGTAAGTAGCAACAGCTTAAGGTCTTCTTTGATTGATTACATGTAACTGTCTAAATTGCAACAGTAATTCAATGTAACAGTCATTGCTTATGAGGTGCAAAGTAATTTATCTCGCTAATAAAACATCATTGTACACTTGCTAAGAGAAAATATTAAATTAACATTGTCTATTTTATATCTTAATCCTGTTCAAATTTCTGCTGTAATATGAAAAAAAATTCAATCATGTCTTTTCATGAAGATGACTTTGAAAAGTGGAAAAAATCAAGACAAAGAACTGCCAAACAGAAGTTGTATTCTGTGAATGTAAATAGGTTCTGCACCATAATTAGTGATTTTTCTAGGGCTGGTCTGGAGGCCCTGTG
Source organism: Psittacus erithacus (assembly GCA_009867235.2). NCBI lineage: Eukaryota > Metazoa > Chordata > Aves > Psittaciformes > Psittacidae > Psittacus > Psittacus erithacus. The sequence continues at coordinate 98,049 of WYDI02036023.1, read as the reverse complement.
TTTTCATGGGAAAATCCGTTTGATGTGTACCATCCCTAATTTCTGCAATACTGAATAACCAGGCTCTAATTCTGTTGTAATGAACCATGTGTTAATGCTACAGCCTTCTGTCCAGCCAGAAGCCAAAACTCCATGTCTGACTTTGTAATGAATCTTGCAGTCGTCTTGTTGACTCCATGGGTAGGCTTTTGTTCCAAATCTGTCCTCAAATATTGCTAGCTTTCATTGAAACATACAATGCAGCCTACAGTTGTGCTTGGGTTTATGCAGTTTGCTAACTTTCCTGGAAAGTGTGACTACTTCATACCCTTGAGGGAAATTTGTTTATTTGTTTCCTTGTTAGTTTTGGAACAGTGGGATTTAGAACAGTGGGACTGACTGGAGCAGTTTAAAGTTTAGTTTTCTTTTTTGAGTTGGATTTTTTTAAGCTATGAGTCAGACAGAACTAGCACAGAGGTGAGGGTTTGCTATGTGTCTCTGGGTGGAAAGGTTTATTTTTGCAGCCCCTGCTTTCTTGGAGTGTCATTTAATAATAAGCACTTATTTCTGTGTTCTAATTAGTGTTTTTCCCCAGATTGATGTATTTTCTGCTATCCAGTTGATTGATTTTTTTGTTGTTGTTCATTGTTTTACTTCATTTCAGCGTTACTTTCAAACTTGCAAACAGAACATGCAGTTTTGCATGGGCACAGTTAGATCCAGAGAGATACTGATTTCAGAGACTGTTCAGTATTGCGAATGACTTATTCAAATCCTAATCAAATGCACAGAGCCTAAGTAAATGGAATTCCTCCTCCCCTACAGGAAGAGCATGTGAGACCAATCCTGTTGCACTTTTAGGCTGCAAAGAGTCCCACAGTGTCTTGGGCAATGTTCTTCAAGCACATTGCTTCAGTCAGCAAGTCTGCGTGCAAGTCATGTAGTTTGGAGTGGTAGTTTCGTTGTAGTCCCACTGAGATGACCGTCCTTTGTGGCTGGGAGAGGTCTTGTATGTGCATATATCCAAAATTTTGGGAATGTACTTTACAGGTTACAAACTGATGTGTTGTTGGTGGCTCCCACAGGATTTAGATAAAGAATATGTGAGTGTAAGCTAATCTCCATGGCAAATACTGGTCTATGAGGTAGGTTTCGATGGAGTTTTGTTGATTTTCAGGCATGTGTATAGCACCATTGGTTTACGTATAGAGTGTCTAGCTCCATTCAAGTGCACACTTGTATTCTTTGTCTGCCCAGCTTCTTCCCATTAGCATAGTTGTTACTCCTGAGAGTATGTGTTCATTCATTGCATCTCAGTGTGGCAGTCAAAGAATTAATTACTTTGAGAAGGGACAGGCCTCTTCTAAAGAGTTTCACAACTTCAGCTTTTAATGGATCTCTCTCCCCTGCTGAGGCTGCACTGCAGCTTGTCAAAGCATTCGCAGCGGCTCCACGGGTCAGTGGCTCCCAATGGAGAGACAGTGTTAGAGGAACCGTGACACTGATTCCTAAGGCTGATTTACTTGGAGTTGGGAACGAGTGAGGGAACAGGGAGAAGGGAAATTGTAAGCCCTTGAGTCATTGTTCACAGGAAACAGATTTGAAAATTCTCATTTAAAATTAAAGTAGTACTTTATTTAAGCACATGTTACTTGCACACTCAAGTGCTAAACCTCCCTGGTTGCTCCTGAAACTGCCTAAATGGCCTGACTGCAATGCTGCTGGATGTTCGTTTCATTATCTAATGTCACTTATTGATTTTCATTAAAAACGTGTCAGCATTGATTTTTCTAAAGCACCCTCGGAAATGCATCCTGACCCTTTTATATGTCGAGCCCACTGCAGAGTCTCCCACTGAATCAGTCTAAAGCAGGATTATTTTCTGACTAAGAAATGTTGATTAAATATTTTGATGTATGAGTGGTTAAGACTGCTTTAAGAACAAAGCATGCCACGAGGAAATGAACTGAGACAAGGGAAAAGCTGAAAGGGAGGATGCTATAAAACAGGCGCTTGTCTATTCATGCATTGTTATTTGAAGTTAGTGATGTAAATTAGCTGAGGATCTGGTCTTGTGTATCAGCATGAGTTCAGACACCAGATTGTATTGACATGAAGCTGATAAGAGAAAGGAAATATTATTTAGAAATGTAGTTAAATCTGAGTACAGACAAGTATTCTTTCTTCTCTTACCTTATTACCATGAATTTTCAGGGATTCTGGCATATTTGTTCCTTAAGTCTTAAAATACTGGCCATCACAGAACTTAAACTGATCAGCTGGTTTTGTCATATGCCTCTGTTCTTTTCCTACTCTCCTCCTCTAGCTCATCATGTTTATTTTTCATAAGTGAAAAATCAATTATTACATACGTGTGTGGATGTGCAGTGATGTATGAATATTCTGTGGACCTTTAGCGTAACTCCAGCTCAGCTGCCTGTGATTGCTGGGCACTAAACTTGCTGCTCCAAGACTTGTGCTTATATATTCCTGCCTTAGTTAAAGCTGAGGCTTCACAGAATTGACACATTGTTGAAGTTCAGTGACTGGAAAGTTCTGGTACTGCTGAACTGGCTATTGGATTTGAAGCTGTGGCCTAATTTAGGTAACAGTGGGCTACAGAAATTCAAATTCATGACTGAAAATAGGAAAATGCTTTTAAAGCCAGTTTAATGTTTATCTCTAAAGATGGATAAGCTGGTTTCCCAGCTTCTGTACCATGGATTCTAGTCTCAGAGAAACAGCACTTTGTGTTCATTAGGTAACTATTAGCCTTGTTTTGCGTAGCTTGGGTCCTAAAATTTATGAAGAGAAATGTAGCATCCCATTTGTGGGGAAAAATGACTTTGAGGTGTATATCTACTATTGCATCTCTTGCATTTTGCACTGCAAATCACTCATGTGAGAATGGGTCACTTGAATACAAGCAGCCAAACCTGGTGAGGTAGAGTGGAGTGTGTTCCCAGCTGATGGAAACAGCTCTTGTGTTGCTGGAATATAACCCTGGCTTCTGCTTAGTCAGCAAAGTGCTTCAAGTTAACTGATGCACTTGTATGTAGAAAAAATATCATTGGTAGAAAGGAACATTCAGAACTCAGTATGGATGAACAACTCGGAGCATGTAAGTCTCCAACTCTGTGAGATTCTTGCCCTGTCCTAGTTTTTCCTCTTTTTAGGAAGAGTGTATGTGGGGCAAGTACAATTAGAGCCTCTTAGTGGAGGGTATTTGCATGCTTTTGAAAAAATAATGCTGACCAGGTGTGACTTCTGCCATCTGCATTACAAAGTTTTAGAGTATAAAGCTCATGACTCTCCTTCTGGGGGTGAGCATGATAGACAGTTGTACCATGGTGCCTGTTGGAATAGTTCTTTGCCTTTTGATCACAGGTACGTATACCCCAAGGGGATAACCTTTGAATGCCTCTCCATGTGCACGTCTGCATGGCTGTAAAACCTCTTTGCACTGAGGGCACATGTCCCTATTCTCTGCATGCACTCTATTTTTTTTTTTCCTCCCATTGCCTCCTCTTTCTTCAGTGTGTGTTCTTAAGCTGTCTGCCTTTTCTTCATTCTTCTTTTAATCTGCATTCATTATACTCATTGTACTTTTACTGCTGTTAGCACTTACTGTTCTGTAGCAGTGTAGATTTTTAGGATAGACATCCTTTCGAATACTTGCTGGATTCCCCAAGGGTTTGTGAAAGCATTTGTTTAAGTGGGGCCAGCTGATACATGCAGTGCTGCTGAAAGCCCACTTGCATCCTCCACTTCTGGCAGGTATGTAGGTCTCTACAGGCGGCGAGACTGCTGCAGCTCTCTTGTATAATATAATAGCCGGCTTCTATGATAGCACCAACTTCTTGCCTCTTCATGGTGCAGCCTCATGTAAACTTAGGTATTGTTACACAAAGCTGGGATAGAGGAACAGATGAGTGGTCCATCAAATACGTTGTCTGAGCTCTGGAGGTGGCCTTTTTCAAGTGTCTCTGAGGAATGCAGAAGTAACCCCCTAACGTGCTGAGCCAATTGTGCAGCTCTGTATGACCGGGCTGGAGGGAGGGGACTGGATTTCTTCCTGACCACCACCTGTCAGTCAGCTTAGCCCTGAAGGATAAGCTGATCTTTTGAAGTCAGGGCTTAAAATCATTGAGACTGGAGGGCATATCTAATAGGTTACTGGGTAAGCAAAGAAAAGCAATGGTACCATGAATGATATCAGCTTTGCTTTGATCAGATATTGTAGTCTTGTGCACATACACACATAAATTTAATAGTTACTACTTAATGCTTACCTACTCTGTCCGTGTTACTAAATGAGAAGCAGAGGGTGTCTGTGGTGCAATCTTCTTGAGCAGAACAGATCTGAGAGCTTTGCCCAGCAGCAGTGACTAACAGAGCAGTTCTGTTTTACTGATAAAACAGTGAAAGAGCAATGCATGAACTCTGACTTTCCCTATAACTGTGTGGATGCATATATGTGTGTGTGCGTGCGCAAAATACTGTAAGGCTGCCCCAGTCTGGAGATTTTAATGCTTTTGAAACACAAGTAATAAAAGCAGAAACTGGCACAAACCTATCCAGAGCAATGCACTGAAAATAGAACTTCTGAAGGGGAAACACCACCTTCTTCACCCTTCAAACAACCATACCATAAATTTTCTCCCTCTTTTGGTTTTAGTACTGTTGTAAAAAGGCCAGGCCTGCTTTAAAAATGTGAAACTTTCTCTTACAATGGCCAGAACTGAGCTTTGAGACACTGCCACAACTCATTGTCTGTAGAAGAACCCTTGCTGGGAAGGCTGTGATTTATATCAGCCTGCCTGTCATGGGGTGAAAGGAATGCCCGGGTTTTCATTTTGATCAAGTGTTAGGTTTGAAAACCACCCACTGCTGTAAACTCAGTTGGAGTGGAGAGATGAGCTGGAGCACATTGCATGCTTTGTTACTGAGATAGTCCTTTAAGGCTGTCTGAATCTGTTTCCCATTGCTGAGTGCAGGGAGGAAAGATGTGGATTTAAAAAGGGAAAGCTAAACTGAGCTTTTCTGGATTTGTTTTGTGGATTGGTTGTTTTGTGTTTTTTTTTCTTTCCGTACTTTCAGTGCAATAGAAAATGGGGCGAGAGCACTTCAAGAATACATACTCTCTTCAGTAAAGACACTAAAGAAGGCAAAATTTTTGGAACCTGAGTAGATGAACCTGTGGAAAAGATGAGGGTGGAATTTTCCAAGGGGTCTAACAGAAATAACCACCTAGTTCTTGCTGAAAGCTGATGTACCTGCCCTTATGCTTAAAACAGGGGCTGTGGTGGGGGTGACACAAGAACAGTTTTGTCCTGTAATTGGTTCAGCAGCTTTCACATGGACTTGTGTTTCTGAAAGGGTAGTTGCTGATACAGTTCTAGAACCACGATAGTGTTTTCTATTTAAAATGCACAATAGTTTCTGTGTCTGCTCTTCACTCTGTTGGCAACAGCACACAGGGGTTTCCCTGGTTTTGGGTTTCATCATAAGTTTCCAACTAGGACTACCTGTAAGGTATAAAAGCATCTGATCTGAGTTTGTGGCTCTGAATTTAAATTACATTGTTTCTGATCTTTCTTAGGTTAGTTCTCTTTTGCGCTGAGTTTCATGATGCAGAATAACATTTTTATCTCATTAATACACTTGCGTTTACTTTGCCCTGAATAGGTACCTAAAAAGTAGAATTGGCAATCCTAATTAGAGTTTGGAGCAGTCCTTCCTGAGGTTATATTAAATAAAGACTATAATATGGACTCATGTTAAGAACATGAGAAATTCTGTGCTCTTGAGCCCATCAGTACACTCATGATCATGATCTTTAGATCAACTGTATGATGTCAGTGAGCAATTTGTATGAATAAAGGATCACTACTATAAGTAAGATAAACTATGTCTTACCTGCCCCTGCTCACATTACATTTGTAAATGTAATGTAAAATTAGAAGATGTAGATAACTCCCCTACTCTGCTACCACAAGATGTGTAACCTTGGGCAAATCATGTCTGTGTTCACCTGATACAAGAAGGGATAATATGGTCTCATGGGGTGCTTTGAAACTAAGCACGTTCAAGATTAAAATATTATAGTTACAGTGGCAAAAAAACATCCAGTGCACTTCAACCAGTCTATTTGATCAGTACTTCAGGTTAGAGCAGATTTAAAGGCCATCTGTGGTATGACTCCATTGACTTATATAAACCAGGATCAAATGTGATTCATATATTTGTATGGTCTGACCCCTTTGAATTTTCTGGTCAAGTTGTGTTAGGACGGGAGAGAAGCACAGAAGTTTGCTATGATTTTTATGTGTCTGTCTTGAAAACAAAACCCTGTCAATAGCTAACCAGAAGACTCTTGCTTTGCAGTTTTGATCACGGTTTCAGGGACATGAATGGCAAGCTGAAATGTTTGTTTTAAATTACAACATACAACACCTCTGAATATTGTCAGGCAGTTAATGTGGGTGTTGTAAATGATTCCCCCTCTAACCTTCTTCCAAAATAATATACTTTACTAACAGACCTGCTGAACTAGAACTCTAGTTATTATTTTGCAAATACATTTTTAAATCCTTGATTTTACCATCTTTCTCTTTTTACCCATGCATTGCACCTTTATTGGTTTTACATTTCCAGGTAGAAGAGGGGAGTTTGTCCTGTAGCCACGTAATTCTGGTCCTAGCTGGGAATGACCAAAAGGACTGACTGATTACAGGACCTAACAGTGTTTGATGAAGGTGGTTTGCAAATGTAGAGAGAGATCCAAGATCCGTTTCACCAGGGAATCAAAGGCTGAGTTTTTGAACATCAGATTACTACTAATTCCCAGTTGGAATGTGTTAGCTGCAGCCATTGTTGTAAGAAATTGCAAAGGTCAGGTAACCCTGCACTGTGGAGCTGGAAATGATTCTTAGGCTTCTCTTGCAGCTCTCATTCTTGAAATCTACATCCTGTATTTTTCCTCATAAGGTCAGGTCTGTATTTCTTGCCTTTTGGCATTAACTTTGTGCTTGTTCTGTTCAACATATGACTTACTCATAGGCAGAGTACTAAATGCCAGTGCTTTAGGGATGGGTTTGAGTGGTTTTGTCAAAGATGTGTTTTTAAGATCACATTTGCTTCATCACTGTTTTGGTGGTATGCCTGTACTGTTGGCATCAAAGCCAAGGGTTGAGCTCTGACATGTATGCACATTATCTATCTGAAGCTGTATTGCAGATAAGGATTTTATAGTTTGAATTTATAGCCTCTTAACAGCCGTTCAGAAAATGCTACATGACTTCAATCAGTGGAAATTTTCATGTTTGTAGGAGCAAAGACTTCATAAGTATGGGCTGAAATGTGTTTCTGAGTAGGAACACTGTTAGAACTGTCTCCCCAGCTCCAGTAATAAAAGTGCACAATGCACCGTAGTGTACCATCATAGAATAGTTAGGGTTGGAAAGGACCTTAAGTTCATGTGGTTTCAACTCAGTAAGATCCCATTTGATAAATCAAATTATCAAATGTAAGTTTGTATACAGTGTTCATTTACAATACTCGTTAAGTAAAACGAATTGAAAACTTAACTTTTCTGCATTTTACTAGGTATTTTTGTTCAATTGCTGCATTTATCACTTAGATCAATCATGTTCATGTATTATCTAATTTAATTTGTGAGTTTTCTAAAAGAGGTGTGAAATTATATTCACAGAAAAAATTGAAAAAAGAAAAACACGCTTTTGTGTCAGTGTTATAGAATACTTACTATGAACTTCAGGCTGGATTGTTGCTTCCTGTTGGAATACCTATCCAGTATATCCAATGTATCCGATTCCTTGATACTAGGTTACAGTGTTAATGTTAACTATAGCAGGATAAGTGGATACTTGGGAGTCACGGAAAAGAAAGAACATCTGACCTTATTACTGTAATCTTTCATTAAGTAGTTGTAAGTTAGGGAGTCTTTTGAACCAGTCCAACTGGGCCCTGTAAGTATTGGGTCTTCAGTGTTTCATAGAAATGCTTAAGCCACAGCCCTCTGATGAAGGGAGATCTGAAAATCACTGGAGGGGTCAGGTCTGATCTCTCTAGTGAGGCTGGAATTTGTTGTGCAGAGTTCTTATCCACGCTGTTCCCTCCCGCACCTATGTTTTGTTGCATTTGTTGTATACATTTTATAGAGCAGAAAAGAAGTGCTTCTGAAAGCTGTCTTAAAAATGCAGACTCTGAAGAGATTGGGGGAAAAGGGCAAAGTTTTTGAAATTCCTATTTGTACAAATAATCCACAGATTAAGGATTTCAGAGCAGAAAGAGGAGCTGAAGTCTGAAATGCCTGGCCCCTGTGTGGGATTCATACAGAGCAGCTGAACAAAATGCTTCACTTCAAAAAGCCACTGCACAGCTTCCTTCTCTATTCTCAGGGAGATGATGAAGAAGAAAGATGATGACTTTGCAGATGATTAATCACTGGGAAACAGTAATCACTAGTGGTGTGTTTTGGATCATTATTCAAGGACTTTGAGACAGAAATAAACTGGAGAACTACAACAGTAGCTCTCTCTAATTATTTTTCTGTTCTCAGCCCTACTTCATGTATTGAGCAAACCATTTCTCTTCTTCCAATTTATAGTCAATAATCTCTGGGGCACTGATTCAAAACATCCTGCGGAGTTTATTCTAGAAGCTGACTTGATGAGAGCACATTTATGTCTTTAAAAAAGGCTATTTATTGTGGAATTAATTCAGGCTCTAAAATCGTAGCTAAGGTTTTATAGCATACTTAAATGTATATATCTGCTTGAAAAATATTTTGAAATAGATCTTTATCGTGTGTAAATTGGCACAGCATCTTCAGAGCTGACAGAAATGGAGCTGATTTATACCCACTGAAGTTTGGACCCCTTTGATTATTCTTTTCTCTTCCATGTGTATAATGCACAGAGAAAGAAGGCAAACCTCTCTAATCTGGAGAGAATTTAGACACTAATCAAGCACTGAAGAGGCACCATGCCGAGGCTGAGAGCTAAAATCCTAAGGATGAAATCAAGTAATTGCTTTATCTCTTTCTTTTCAGACATCTAGAGAGATGCTTAAAGGCAAAACTGAAAGTAAATATATGAATCTAGCCAAGTGGATTTAGCTGCAGATGGATGTATTAAACTTCCACTGAAAGTGACAGCAAATAGGTGACATTCAGTACAGCTTACAAAGGCTAAAACCAGCAGTCAGGCATCTCTGTGTTTCTGTCTGACTTGGTATATCCTGTAAGCACCCAAACTAAGGCAGAAGGTACTTAATTTAGAAAGAAAAGGGGTTTTCATTTTGTTTTAAAGTAGTTCATAATCAAGAAACTACCATCAATATTAAGTCAGTGAACTATCTTCATGTCCGTATCTTTGCTCAGCCCCCAAACAATTGCAGCAGTGATTTAATGATTTTATTTTTTTTCTGTGGGTATAATTTGTGAGAGGCTCGCACTCAGAAAGGAGCAAGTGAAAAGATACAAGGGAGGGAGAGCAGGAAAGAGTTGGTCACTAATTTTAAATGCTCACAACATGACCATTTTACAATGGGTTGACTTTTTCTTAGCTTTTTCTTATGTGGATGGTTTCATACTTCTCCTCTAGATTAGGAACAGGGCATGCAGGTTTTCTACTAGACTTGAGTAACTGAGCTGTTCCCAAGAAAAAAGTTTCAGGCTTGGATTTTAGGTGTAGGTAAAGCATTTACAGTATTTCTGAGCTCCCTTTTCTAAAATGTTAAATGAAGAGTGATATGGCAAAATCAAGTAAGGTTAGAAGTAAGAGACTTCTGGAATGTCAGTTGCTTGTTCTGTATGTGGAATGATTGACATCAGCTTTCAACTGCCGAATAGGAAATTCACACCACAGACTGGGTTTCTCTTCGATCCCAGAGACCAGATTTTCGAATTAGCTCAGCCCTCAGGTAAATGTGGAAAGAAATGACTATATTTCTAGAGCTCTGCAAGTTGAGTTTCAGAGTTACTGCCTCTGGGTACTGAGTGCTACTAGACTCCAAGTGTAGTAATGCAAGTTAATGCCTGCAGGATTGCACCCTAGATGTGCTGCAACTTTAATTTTGGTCCCTGAAAAGGGCAATGAGCTCATACAGACCTAATGACAGCTCATCTGCATTTCAATTAGCCAGGGATGCCATCATATTTAGTACAGCAGCCATACTAAAATGCCGCTCACATTTCACGTTTAGTGTTCTGTGTCAAAGACACCATCACCCAGGAATGAACTGCTGCTATTAAATTTCATAAACAATCATTTGAAATAAAGAGTTGTCACAGAAGCAGACTTAAGCAGCATTTTAATGCAGTAGCAGAGGCATTGTTGCGCAAGGGACAGCATTACGAAACTCTCCTTCAGATGGAAGGGTCATCAGATCTTGGTCATACCCACCTGAGTGGCCAGGTATGTGTGATTTTTCTTCTTTCTACAATTATTTTGACACCTTGGATCACGCTAGTGAATTCTAAGAGGACCTGGCAATGCTATCTAGAGTTGAGGCTGCCTGCTATTTCTTATTATTGAGCCTTTTTTCTCTTGTCAATAAATACATCAGAATTGGAAATGAAATTTTCTGTACCGGTGTTGGTCTGCCTCCAGATGAATTTTACATTTGGAAGAGTGTTAACTATTCAGTTTGAGGAAGGAATTGGAGGAAAACTGTTTAGTCAGCCTTTTATTAATATATTTTCATTGAGACGCTTCAAAACCTTCATGCTCTTAAGAGAAAGGACTTTAAAAATGGTGGGAAGGTTCATTTTCATGCCATTTTATACATTAGAAATTGGCTGAGAGACTAGTTTTTTCTATTTGAATCTGGTGTAATACAAATAATAAGAAATAAGCAGTGAAAGGAATGATGTGTTACGCTTTTTTCCTTCTAATCATTATATCATCCTTGAGTTCAAAGGTATTGCTTTCTATCCTCAGTATATTTCTTTTCTGCAGATCTCCTGAGTGTGTCTTACTGAAGCAAGAGGCTATTGAGTTTTCTGGGATCACTTACAAATTTCAAGGCAAAAACTTCGCCATTACAATAAATAAATAAAACAGAGTAATTAATGATGGGAAGGAACTGTCAGCACAAGCAGTGAATACACTGGGACAGTCTGCGCCTCCTGCTGCACTTCAGAAACTGGTTTATTTCCAGTACCACCGAAGTCTTAACCACTGCAATTACCACTGAACCTTCAGATTCCTAGCAACTAGCAAATGAACAGAGAAAGCAGTTATCTGAGTAACTAGGGAATTTAACACCAGAACAGGCTTCTTTTTTCAATGGCACATTAATGTGCAGTGATTATATACCCCAAAAGACAGAATTTAGCTAAGTTTCTGGTGGGGGTGAGAACCAGAGCAGCCATAATCTCACATATCTTTAAAGGAAGAAATAGGGAAATTGTGTAAATAATTGGGATGGGATTTAGTTTTTCAATCTGCCTGTTAACCTCCAGATAATCCTAAACCATAGGGAAGTTTTCTTGTGATCCATCTAAAATGAATGAAGTTCTTCTGATATGTATGAATATAATTGTCTTTCACATAACAGAGAACCTGATCAAAACAGTATTTTTCTTCTCGATGTATCTGATGTCTTCTGCAATTGCTTTGTCAGTTCTTCCATCCTGTGCTTCTGGTAGATTCTGGTCTTGCTGCTGCCATGGATTGGGCAAGTTTTCGTCTGTTCCTCAGTTTCATCACCTGTAAAACTGTTGAAATGACACTGACTTCTGCTGGGTAGGGAAATGATCCTGAAGTTATGACAGGTATTTGCACGAGGTCTGCATTTCTTAGGTATAGCTGATATATCTAATAGTACAATGTGTATGACTGAAATTTAAACAGCATGATTAACAGCACTTGTAAATGAATACCAATGCATTTACACCCACAGTAGCCATGTGTAGAGCTTGGACAGATGATGTAAATAATGAAAAACCCAGAAAAAAGAGAAGTGTGTACTCTTTCCTGTTGTAGAATGAATCTGCATTTTTTTGCTATGTGTATTAAATTTGAAAATGATTCTGGAAAGCAGTTCATGTCGTTGTCCTCTCCATCTAGCAGAAGTGAAAAAGCCACTGATTTGGTTTTAACATATTGGAGTACTATGTAGGATTTTAACTTGGTAATAGTGTAGCAATTATATCTTTTTAGTATTTAGGGGCAAGGTTTTACTGTCATTTGCTTTTCAGATGCTTAAGTAAGGAAAAACTTAATGTTTATTTCTCAGAAATTCTTTAGTAGATGTACTGTAACAGAAATATTATTTAAAGTGCCTTATTCAACCTCACAGACACACTGAAAAAGGAGACATGCTGTGGGTTCATTCTCTCTTTGTGGGGCTGGGTTTCATCTTTCTTGAAGCAATTGTCTTTTTGCTTCTTGAACTCTTCTCCTTTGCTATTGAGTGTCACATCTGGTAAGGTCTGACCTCATACCTGTAGTCATAAGAACCTAGACAAATCTAAACCTACTGTGGTAACATATTGGTTTAATCATGATTTTGATCAACTGTTTTGCTTTGCTCCCCCAAGTGTTTCAAGATGCTTTCATAGTAGATGCAAGGGAATTCTGGGAGATGGAAATAAGGATTTATATGCAAAACGTGTGATTTGAGGGGGTTTAGAAAGAAAAATTAAACTGGGTGAAATGTTTAGATCTGATGGTTTCCTGCTGAGAATGCATATTTTTTTCAATTGGGAAGGCTATTTTAAAGGGCTAAAGAAGTGCTATGTGTGTCTCTGCTCTCTTTCCTGCAGCATGCTGAAAGCATGAATGGAGCTATGGCTAAGATGGGTATTAGCTCATGTTAGCAGGAAATTTGTTGTTTGCTAGATGTCAGCTGGGGAAAAAGTTTCTGACCATGAGACCGTGCTCATCTTTAATGATTTGTTTCAATTGGCAGCATTTCTAATGAGAGCTGTAGAAGTTTAAAAAGCCAAAGGAACATTTACCTTTAGTTCCTGAGGTTTTTGTTGTGAGGTTTCTTATGGCTCAGTAGAAGCTCTTTGAGTTGGCGGTAGTGTTGAGGCTGGAAGGAAATGAATGGAAGATGTAAAGCAGGAGGAGATTTAACAGGAGAAAGGTGCTTGTTTGCTGTTATTTGCCAATTACAGGAATTAAGTATGCTTAGGAAGTTCCCTACTTGACTATATCATGAGATGGATTCCTGCCAACTTACAATACTAATATTCCATCAAGGGGGCTTATTTATGCTGTTGTATTAGGAACTTTAAAATCTCTATCAGAAAGCCATTTATTTACTTTTATAGTGCCACTAATGTTTCATAAATCTTTTGCGGCTGTGGTTTGTTGCTGCTTAAGGAGATACAGTAATTCAAGTACATCAGCTTGAAGGAAAATTGGTAGTTGTTTTTCTTAAAGGAAATGAAGCTAAAACTTAGAAAATGTACCTAGCCCACATCAGATTCAGATGCTGGTTTATATAATAGCTAAGAGCTGATTCTGTAACTGCAGCTATGGAACAGAGAGGTATGCAGAAAATATTCAGTAGGTATATTCCTGTCATTTCAAGCACATACATTATCTGATGTAACACTGACAGGAACCAGGATCCTTTCTGTGCTCTAGGTGAATGAAATGACCAAGGAAGAAGTCTCTGTGCTGTGTGTGGTTGAGGTTGGTAGAAGTTTTCAGGAAATACAGCTCCAGTTTGTCTGTAAGTACTGGAAGTTTGGAGGTAGCCCTGACAATTGTTATTAATCTTCTAGAAATCAGTAACATAGTTAGTCAATTTGGACTTGCTAAATAAGATTCACATATTTAAGACTTGCACTTAGGTTATTCCTTACACTTGCAACCATAAAAAAAAGAATATGGTATTAGAAATAAATTGACTAATGTTTATTTTCTCATACTTTCTGCTTAGCTGCAGTCAAGACTTGTTAGTTTTCTTTTTGACTTGTCTGATTCAGAGGTACAGAAGTGAATCGACCAACTTATTTTGCCATGTGCCCTGCTGGAAAGGCAACCTTGGTGTTGCAGGGAAGTTGCTGATTAAGTTACTCAAAGGGCTTCTCTGCTGGCCGGTAGCCAGGGCAGGACAGATTCCTGGCTGCAGAATCAGCTGTCTGTTTGCCATTTCAATGTCAGAAGTGAACGTGCGATGGGAAGGTCTAAGATAGACTGAGGAGATAATGGTAAGAGGACAGCCATGAGTCAGCACCTTGTTTGCTGTATTTGGCTTTAGTGTTAAGAGCACTTAGTTTTAATAATGATACTCAGTAGCTTATTCAGCAAAAAACAGTGGTTATAGCTTTCAAACTAAACCCACCATATATACTAATGAAAAGTAGCATTGGTACCTCTAAAATCTTTAAGATAAGGCTGGTGTGGCAATTTGGAATGCTGAGCAGTAAACACTTAGCTTAAGTTTGCTGCTACTTAAAATTGAATCTCGGCAGATTTACTTTCAAGTTCCATCCAGTAGCAATCTTTGTTCAGTCATTGCTATTGTGGGATTTTTGGGGTTTTTTAGGGGTGTTTTTTTTCATTAATTTGAAGGCATTTAGGAAAGGAAAAGAGCCAGTGTTTCTTCTGATTGGGTAATCTAAAGCAAAATTGCTAAATCCATATGTAGGCACCCGACTGATTTATTCCCTAATGGAGCTAATTTTGCTGAGACTTGAGGGATCTTTGCATCTCTGAGCACGTATTTAAGATAAAATAGAGGCTAGCCCCATTTTTAGGTGCAGGCACCTACCATAGAACACGAGTTGCATTTGCATAGTGATCTTGGGGAAATAGTTTAAAATGCTGCTGCAATACAGAATATTTTTTTTAGAAGAAGGTGTCACTTTATATATTAGAATAGATTTTAAATTGTCTTGTTAAGATTTTCACTGGTCAGTACCAAGCATCAAGAATGTCAGAAGGAGTAAGTTATTGGCTTACCTGGATTAGTATCATACCCTTATTCTTAAGAGGAATAAGACTGTCTTTTACTACTGTAAAACTGTATTGAGAATGAAATTACTCAACCGTTTGCAATGAGGCTGGTATTGAATAGCTGACAAATTTTAGTGTCTCTTCTTCTACATCCTGTATTAATGTTGGCATTTCTCACCGTGGAACAATATGAATGAATTAAAGTTTTATGAAAATGTGTTTAAATATACATTTTATCTTGGAGTTGACAGTAATATATTGATGCACATTAATATCTTGGAGTTTATAATTTTAATAACACCACCTTCCATTACATAATCACCCTTTCAAAGGTCTCACACCATTTTTTGAGAACTGGTTAAGGCCCCAGGCATTTATTTCTGTAGAAGAACTCTTGGGGTCTCTGTGTACCTAGAAATCAGTGGCCTATGATAATTCAGTTCTAGGAGAATTGCAGATATGATGCATTTCTTGTGGAATTACCTTAACATTGTGAATCTCAGAACTTTCATCTTAATTCAGAGTTTACCATTTTAGCATAATTACAAGTGAATAATTACTTGTCATTATTCTTGACTGTTTGATCCAAAGCATTCTGTTGATCCAAAGCGTTCTGATTTTCAGATCACCATTGCTTCCACAAAGTCACTTCACTTTGGATAACTGCAGGTTTCTCAACTATGGTTTTGGAGAAGATGGCACGTTTTATGTAGTTAAAATCTGTCTCTAGCTCCTCTGCATTTGAAAGATCTTTGGTCCCATAAGAATATTTTGTACTATTTCTTCTCTAGTTATCAGTGTGAAAACTCTCAGAGGAGCAGAGCTGACAGAAACCTCTTGCAGCAGCAGGTCATCGGCAGCTACCTAGTTCATTTTGCCCATTGCAGTGCTGTGAGAGGTTGAAGCAGCAAGACAAGAACCTATGTGAAATATAGTTACCTGTTCTACTGTGGATTAATTGAGAACAGATTTTTGGCTCTGAGGATCTGTGCACAGATTCAGTCTGAACAGGAGGCTAGTTACAAAATGAGATCAGCTCCAAAAAAATAATACTAACCACAGCTAATTTTAAAAAGGGAATATAAATTGCTACCTTTTGAGCAGCCAAAGAGAATTAGGGGCTTGTGTAGGCTCTGAGATTTTGCCAGATTTTCTATTGATTTATATTAAGGCTAGCTTTCTTGAAAGATTGTTTCAAAACAGGTATGAGCTCTATGCATTAAGAAGACATATGTACCTTAATCAAAGATGACTCCAGATACAGAATGCTGTATAACAGCATTAGTGTAATCCACATTGCTAATATCCCCCTTCTGACCTGAGGAGACTTTTCTGACCTTTCTTGCTCTCTGTGTCTCCAATTACACTTTCTGATGTGGGCACTGATTGTGCACTGGCATCTATGCTCGGATGATATGGAAACAGTTATCCACCTAATGCAACTTTCAGTTACTGCCTGGCTGGACTGGATTTGAACCAGGCATCTGGAGAAAAGAAAATCTCTTTTGTTCTGTCAAATCTTCTGAGCATGAGGCTGACTGGTGAGGAGCAGGGACTAGAGAACAAAAGTAAAAGAATACCAATTGCCTAAGGAAAAAGAGACAACTGGTAACAAGTAGTAGCAGGTCATTAAGGATAGTGCTTACTATGCAAGAGAATCATCTTCCATGCTTGATGAGAGACAATTCTCACCATGAGAGACTCCCTATAATGCTTTCCCAAAGTGTGATGTGTACATTGCTGGTGGTTTGCAGGCCACTTCAAAGTGAAACTCTGAACCTAGGTCTCTGAACCCATGCAAGCGTGCAGATCTAAAGTATACACCATTCCTTTTTGAAATTGGCTGCACAGAGTTCCCACAGTTCTCTTTACTGCAGGGGGGAGTCCAAGCAGAGGAGCTGATTTCAAGAAATGCAGCTTTCTTTGCAGTCACTTTATGTGACATTAGACAAGTTATTCTGTCTGCATCATGATTCCTTTACAGTAAAATAAGGAGAATAGCACATCTCTGCTTCTCATAAGCTCTTGGTGATTAGAACTATAAGATACTGTGGCAGAGGGAAGGGATGCCTGATTATTGCAGACAGCTAGGGACTACCGTGGCATTTTATGGTGCTTATCCCGAGTAAGGACTAGCGTGCACAGGCAGGGAACATGGGAGCAGATCTACAGAGTGCCTCCACTATGGCTGGTTCTAATTAGTCATTTTTATGAGCTCCAGAGTCAAACAAAAATGAGGAGCCCTCCCCTTGTCTAGTTTCCTGTTTGCCGGGTGCATGTAAAAGAGATCTGGCCCTGATGTATGTTAATAATGAGCTGATAATGTAAGCCAGCTGAGAGATGTGGAGTTAGTCTGGTTTGCTGCCAAGTGGGAGGTGAAAGTTCAGGAATTGACTCATGTTGCCAAGACCTGGTCCTGTGGAGAAGGTCTGCTCATTAATAGATTGAGTTTCTCATTAGGGCTACACAGCATATGCTTACAGCTTTTGGGTTTCAAGCTGAAACCCAATACCAGCAAAAGCCTGCTGAACAGAGCGGCAGATTTACTGGTAAATAAAGGATTAAAGGAACACTTGGCAGGGTTGTTGGACTGGAAACCTGACTGGCCTTTGAAGATTTCTCCATATTGTAGGTCCTCCCTTTAAATTTATATCAAGAAGAAACTTGTACTGCTCTTTACCATGCAGCCCACAGGGCAGGAGTTTTACATAGTCTGCTGTGTGTCCAGCAGGGGTATAAGATGTTTATATATGTCTTTTAAATCAAATGGATGATATTGCCTCTAAACTAAAACATCACAAATAAGTTGTTAACTCAGAGAGGGCTGGTGTAAACAGGCTTCCTCTCTACCCCACTTGCAAGCCTTGCTTTCTGTGGAGAGCAAGTACCATGCATTTTCACAGTGAGCATCTCAGCATTTACAGCATCTTAAAACTATTTTTGCTCTCTTTTTCTGAATGAGGCTCTCCAGAAAACCAGCACGACTGCCTGCTTGGATTACAGCATGTGACATTTATTACAACTGGCCATGAATGGAGTTCATACGTGGCTAAACAGCCTTAGCAGACTGAAATACAGAAAGGTTTAAATAGACTTATAAAAGAAAAAAATCTATAGCTGTCCAAAAGCCCTACAGCTGACAAGAGTGTTAATGCAGTACTCTGGAACTTCAGGGTGGCATTGGCTTTATATTTATTTATTGAGAACAGAAATTATACCAGTTAAGTTTCGGCTCTTGAATTTGCATGGCACAGTGGCTTTCGTACTGCTCTGCTTTAGCTGGCTAGCTTTACCTGGGAAAACAGGAGGCAAAATGAACTCCAGGATAGGCTTTGTAGGCTGGTCAGTATAGTAATAGTTTCCTTTTTTTTTTTTTTTTTTAATTAATCTGATTCTGTTGTTTTGTAACTAACAAAGGAGACAAAACTGCAGATGTGAAGGCAGCAGTGAGTTTTATGTAACCCCGCCTCTAGCAAAGGGGTTTCC
Organism: Psittacus erithacus; assembly: GCA_009867235.2. NCBI lineage: Eukaryota > Metazoa > Chordata > Aves > Psittaciformes > Psittacidae > Psittacus > Psittacus erithacus. The sequence continues at coordinate 79,639 of WYDI02036023.1, read as the reverse complement.
TTTGTTCCTGTGTGCCCAGAAGCCACAGGCATCTTTAATCATTGCTGAAATCATATTGTCTTGATCCAACAGCCATGCTAGACCACAGTCTTTACTGATGCAAAACATCTGGCTTCATTAAGGTTACAACAGGGAGAAGGTATCTGGCTTTTTCCTTGCTCAGACATGATATGACCAATCGGTCTGAGGGTTAGTTCAAGAATTGAATATACAGTTTATCATATAGAATAAACTGTATGTATGTGTGCACAAATACATATTGCATGTATGCTTGCACATGTACATATTTCACTATGATGGTACATGCTATTATTGTTACATAAAGAACTGTATGATTTCTTTTGTGTAAGTAAGAACTAACAGAAGAATGTTTCTAACTCCAGAGAAGCGTGTATCAGATGGCATAGGCCAAGCTTTGATTGTGGAGCACACTAAGAGCTTGAATTTACAGTCAGTGATAAAATTCCTATAGCAGAGAGACTTCTGAGAAACAATGCCTGGGAATGAGCAGTTGGGGTCCAGTTTAGAGCAATGTGGGAAAATACATTTGGGTAGGCAGAAGCATGTGGCAGGCTTGTTTGTGTGTTACTGGAGGAATGCAAGAGACCTTCCTCCTATTCGATAGCAGAGAGAGTCACCACTGCTGGTGGTGGGGGCAGCCATTAGTGGTGACTCAGGGGAGTGAGAGCTGTGCTCAAAGCCAAGGTCTTACAGTAGCCTTTTTCACTGTGAGTTTATCTCGGTCTTGCCACATCTCACTGACAACAGAGCCCTGAACACTTCTAATTAAGTCAGTAGCTTTTATTCAGCTGTAACCCCATCCTGGGCTGCTAGTCTCTGTGGTCGCCTGCTGTGTGTTAACGCGTGCAGTGCTGCCAGTAGTGAGTGGACAGTATTCCTTGTATTGAGACATTAGCCAGCCGCATCAGCTTCTCTGTCCCTTAGACAGCAGATTAAAACATGCCTAATGCTTAATAGCATAAATCCTGAGGAGATCTTATGTAAACATATTCTCTGAACACTCATTAATTTCCCATAGGAGCCTGGCTGAATGAAGATGATTTTCAAAGAAAGGGAAAAATTAATTTCATCTTTAAGGACTGCATCTGTTGGAAAAAAAATGGGATGTACTCTGTGCCTTAAGCTGTGTGAATTAGGACTCTATGGCATGGGCGTGGGGGAGAAGAAAGGTTTGGAAGTTATATTAGGAAAGGACAAAAATAGGACTTGCAAAATGTATAGCAAAGCTCTGTTTCATTGATTTGCAGGGAGGTCTCACTGATTCTTGAACAACAGCACTTTAGGAGTATGACACATTCAACCTCTTATAAAGATGGTACAAGTAATTTGCTCCATGCAGTTTTGTGGCACTCAGCATAACAAACTTGCATCCATTATTGTCACTTGTCTTCAGCAATGACTTTAAGGACACTTGGGAATCAACACTGAGGTAGGATTCTTAGAAATGGAGTCCATTTTCTACCAGCCTCAGAAAATACACATTTACTCTCTTGTACTTTCAGAGGTATGCAGGCCAACTTTGCCTCTTTTGTTAATGCGATCCATGATGCCTTCTTGAAGACTCACCAGACTGTTTCTCTGCTTTGTAAACTGGATCCAGGTTCTTGTTAGGTATCTTCATCTTAGACATGCCTTGTTTTCTGACTTCTGAATTTATTCCTTTGCTGCAAACTTTGTCTTGGAAAGAGAAACTTGGTCTCATTGGCCTCTGCATCCTAATTTCAAAACTGGAATTGCCAGATGTCTTCTCCCAGATATTTTCTTCGGGTATGGCACAGATGGTGTGCTTTGGTTTGACCCTTTCTAGGCAGATTATAATGAGACAGAGCAAATGAAAAAGGCTTTAGAGAGGGACTTCTTAATCATCTTCTCTACCTTAAACATTAAAACCAGAATTAAAACCACATGTACATAATTCTTCTGCACTTCCTCACTATGATTAGGCATTCTGTCAGGTCTGCTTGTGCCCTCTGGAGGATTCCTTCTTTTGGATTTTATTCTTCCTTTTGTAGTTCTGTCTTTCCCATATCCAGTACTAACATCACAACCACTGTACTGCTCTGCTTTTCCTGTCATTTCATCACCCACTCCTCTACTGCAGGTAAACTGGAAAGAAGAGATTAAAGAATGGTTGAGGTTCAGCTACTGTGGGGACTGGGCCTTAAGGACCCTCTTTCTTCCTGCTTCTGCCCCTCTGTACCAGCAGTCACCAAACAGATCAGCCAGTGGCTGCTGTGGAAAGCTGGGAGGCTACCACAGGCTTCTGAGTTAAGCCAGGATACCTGAGAGAAACAGCAGTTCAGGGTTTGGGGCATAGCTGCTGACTCTGGTATCCACTGTCGTTTGCTCTGTTAGCAACAGCAGCTAGGTCACCTTTTAGGTGATATCACCTTAAAAGAAGCCCTTAGTGGTGCTATGACCGCAATAACAGCAGTGCTCTAACCATGCCATTTTATTAATCCCTGGGAAAGAGGGTGTTTAACCGGATAGATTTCCACTTGATTTCTGTCCTGCTGCTGTGCCGGTATGATGAGTTGCTTTGTGCTCTATGACAAAGAATTGCTTGGAGGTTTAAGATGACACTGGGTTCATTTTCCAAATGGGCAAGGCGGTCCCTCACCCCTCAGCCTCATTTCTCAATTAATCTGCTCATAAATCCTCATTCCATTTTTGAAATGGAGACGGGTAGCAGGGTTGGAGGCAGGATATTGGGATATTCTGGTATGTTTTAAGTCACAGCATGCCTGCAAGTATTTAATACATGTAGGTATTAAAAATGTGCATGCATTATGTCTGTAACTGTTCCATATTTCTCCATGGAGGAGGAGGAGGACAGAGTGAAGAAGGGCGAGTGTCTGTCTTCACAGATTAGATTCTTAAATTAGATTTTCATACAAATAATAAACTTTATTTGCCCAGGAAGCAAATAGGAAAAAATCTTTGGGGCTGAGACATTGCTGGGATAGCACAGAGTGATTTCTGACTTTTATGGAACTTCACTGATTTATACCAGTGGTGAAACTTTTCTAAGGGTGAAATTCTGCAACAGTTAAAGCTGATCTAAGTCAGTACTTCAATGGTGTTTTTAAAGTAGATGCTTCACACCAAATTTGCACAGATTCCTTGAGACCCCAGGTAGTGAAGACTGAAGCATTTAGCTACTGCTTAGAAAAGCTGACAAAGTTAATCTTGGAAGCATTTGCTACTTTCTCTTGCCAAGTTTCATACATCAGTGGTAAGACTCTCATGCCATGCTACCTTCTTAGGCTGTCTTGTTTTGATGTTTTCACCTGATTCACATGCAGTGTAATGCTGCTGTCTCCTGCTTCATGTGCCATATATAGCTAGTTGGATTTAGCTGCATTTTACTGTGTTATATCTGCCCAGAATGCAAAACAACACAATTGTCATGTGGTGACACTACCTTAAGCAGTCACCAAAATCTTTTCAGTGTGACTGTGTGTGTAGACTTTGAATACCAAAAGGTACATTGAGGGGTCTGCTACCAAGCTCAAGCTTTGCAGATTCTGGACCTAAATTAAAGCAAACAAAAGGGTTTCTATACTTACCGGATAGGATGATGGAAATAGTTTTTGCTAACAAAGTTTTTCTTCTTCTGAAAAGTAAAATTCCCTCAAGACCATAACATGGGGAGCTGAAAGGTTTGTTGAAGGCGTTTGTTTAAAACTGTTCCTAATCCAAGTCACATACCCCTTCAGTCAGTTATCAGTGCTCTCGTGTAAACATTCTCATTATGATGACAGCTCTAGGGAAAGTGCTAATGAAGAAATGAAACTGCTCTCCAGGAGGGGTTTTGCTCTGCCACAGGTATCTCAGGGCTGCTGGTGCATAATTTTGTTAGAGCATGGAAACTCTCAACCATGTAAGCACAATCCCAGAGAGTCCATGTGACAGTTGGCATGTTATTGGGCCTAAAGATAACTTGGATCACCTTTAAAACTTTTTTAAAAAAAAGGATACTTATGTTAAGGAACAGGATACATAATGCTGAAAGCTTATTTTGGTATTTCCAATGGTGTGGAACTTCAT
>WYDI02036023.1:62407-75468 GCA_009867235.2 Psittacus erithacus | reverse complement strand
GAGTATTGTGTGCAGTTCTGGTGTCCTCAACATAAAAAGCACATGGAACTGTTGGAACAAGTCCAGAGGAGGGCCACAAGGATGATTAGGGGCAGGAGCACCTCCTGTATGAAGATAGGCTGAGAAAGTTGGGGCTGCTCAGCCTGGAGAAGAGAAGGCTGCGTGGAGATCCCATAGCAGCCTTCCAGTCCCTGAAGAGAGGCTATAGGGATGCTGGGGATGGACTATTCATTAGGGACTGTAGTGGCAGGACAAGGGGGGTTAAAACTTAAATAGGGGAAGTTTAGACTGGATATAAGGAAGAAATTCTTTACTGTAAGGGTGGTGAGGTACTGGAATGGGTTGCCAGGGGAGTTGTGAATGCTTCACCCCTGGTGGTGCTCAAGGCCAGGTTGGACAGAGCCTTGGGTGGCATGGTTTAGTGTGAGGTGTCCCTGCCCACGGCAGTGGGGTTGGAACTTGATGACCTTAAGGTCCTTTCGAACCCTAACTATTCTATGATTCTATGATCTCCACACCAGTTGCCATAAAGTTAAAGCAGTGGTAAAAATGAAAAGTATCCACAGTGTTTCTCAGAGATAGCAGGTACATAAAATATCATGGAGGAACAGGAATTTAAATACTAACAAATAGATGCCTATTTGGGAACCACTAGATTCATATTTTTTAATTTAGGGAAGTAGAAAGCATAGGGAGGAAAGAAAAGGCCAAAATTCATACTCAGAATGATATCCTTCTGATACATGGGTTTGTACAGAAAATTATCCACAAAACCTCTATCTTTCTGGAATTACATGCATTTCTTGGTATTTTTATACCATCTAGGCTAAACAAAATGTATTCTTCTCAGAATTATTAGAATACTAATTCATGACACTTGTGAAACAAAAAGGAATCAATCACGGCGTTTTGCCTACATTAGTTGTCACCTGATAGTTGTTTTACAATGGTTCCTGTCTTTTGACAGTATAAAATCAGTTAGAATGAAGCTTCAACAACTGAAATGCTCAAATCCTAAAGCTCTCTAGTCTTACGACACATTTTCTTTTTAATATTGGAGATTCTGATTCCTGCCAAAAAAAAACCCAACAACCCTTTAAACTACCCACCCATAAAACTTTGCATGAAATTTAAATATAAATATTTAATTTTCTTTGGTAGTAGATCAACCCAGCAGCAGAGATAAATTTAAAACTCAACCATTCTGGAACATTCCTACATTTATATTACACTCTGTTTATTTGCATGAAGTTTTTCTTTTATGTCTACATCCATGTTTTACCTTCCTGGCAGTAACAGTAACAGATATAAATTTCTGCCACAAAGTTTTCATACAAAATTGAATTTCAGTTTAATTGTTTACTATTTAATAAGCGCATAAAAAGAGAGAAAAGGAATTAGGCAATTATGTGCATTTTCTCTAAACAGCAAATTTAAAACAATGTACCTATTTGAACAAGAAATGCTATAGTATGCTAGATAGCAAGCTTCTTTTAAAAGCTGACCAAATCCTTCTTTAAAACCAGATTTATAAGAGCAATATAAGTTTAAAACTTATCTTTTCAGCAACACAGACCTTGTCTGATGCTTTAAAGATTCTGATTTGGAAGCAAACAATATTGCACAATTCTTCATCTGAGTCCCAGTAAGACTCTGCTGTCTTACACTGCAGGATGGTTGTATGGAGTACAAAAATCAGTCCAACATATGCATTCTTAGTAATCAAGCTCTTACATGCATTATATTCAGATATATCAGTGAAACCACTTAAAGTGATGGCCTTGTTCAGATTGCTTATTAGTGCTATATGCCTATATGTTATACATTTCAAATTTCTAAATTTTAATTCATTAAATGTGCTTGGATAGGCAGTGCAGAGGTATCAGTAACCTGCACCTTTAACCGTTCAAGAGAAGTATCAGAAATCAGGAAACAAAATACATTTGTATGACAAAACAAAACTGATTCATGAAAAAGATCATGTTTTGTCCACCTGTGCAAAGGGCGAATAAAACACCAAAATAAAGGTAGAGGTAGAGGTATCTTTCTAGCACACTAAAAATTAACATAAGAAGAGCGCATAAAGATGGATAACAGCTGGGGTCTCCCAAAACAGGTAAAATTCAAATAACATAGCAATTCTCCTCATAAATTATTATAAAGAGCTATTTAGAGAGATTACAGGATTAATACGTTACTGATGCAAACTATTCAACAATGAATGCCTTCTGACTAATTTAGTAAGAAGGTTTATGCAATGAAACATACCACAGAAAATACATATATCAGATTTCTTAGCAAACATTGCAAGTCAAAAAATGCATTATGGAATTCTTTCAAATTTCAGAACTGTACACCTTTATAAAAACATATCAACTTTTACACATGCATTTTCTAAAGCCAGGTAAATGCAATATAGCCTTTGATGCACAGTAAAGAAAATAGCTGTCTTCTAAAAAGACAAACTGGAAAGACTGTTAGATGTCATAATGCATCTTGATAGCAGTAACATATCATCAAATGACAGTAGAGTGAAGAATGTCTGCTTAAAAAGAAAAAAGTAAACGGGTAGCCTGTTTCCAACTGTAGACTGCTTTTGATGTCATCTGTACTCCATCTTACTTTGGAGGCAGCTTCTGAAGGAATTAACTGCACAATGAGTTCTTACAACAGAAAAAGCGGTTGAGTACCTCAAATCATGCCTGTTTTTCTTTTCTTTCTCCCTGCTCCTCCAAAATGTATCAACTGGTATAATGAAAGACATTATCTCTCCCTATACACATATCATTCATATCTTTATACAATCACACCTGAAATATCACAAACAGTTGTCCACTAAGGATCATTGCATTGTTTTAAGACAGTAATAAGAGGCCTGAACAAACTGTAAAATCTAATTTCAATAATAAATTGTTCCTGAAAAACTATTCCATTAAAGACAACAAAGATTTTACAGCCTTTTATATTTTATAAAACAGTGCAGGACAAAATAAAAGGAAAACTGTATAATGAGAGCTCCATGCGTTCATAATAATGTCCAGCTATGACATTATCTGTCTGACCCTGGCATCCCATTTAAATTCCTAAAGAAGAACAGGCTATCCTTTTTCCTGATCTGTACATACACATAATAAAAAAGAAAATAATCTTGAGTCGATATTCTAGCCTCAGTCCAACTGCAACTGATGCAACAGGGAGAATGCCTTTGAAGTAAATACGTTTGGTTCTTAGATTTTGACCTCAATCTGGATTGATTTATTAACTCTCAGTAATGATCAAATCTCAGCTGCCAAATGTCCATTCTTTTCCTCTATCTTTTTTGGTATATTTTGTCAGTACCTTTGTGATGAAGAATTCCAAATGTGTTTATCCACACTTACAGAACAAAATTTGGCACTATTAGGAAACCCCTTCTGTTGGAAATTCTTTTTTTAATCTCAGTGAAAATACCATTTCTGCACATGATTCATCACAGCAGAGTTGTTCAGGGTACATACACATAAAGAATATACCATGTGGCCTAGATGTGCATTAGTGATTGGGATAATAAGGCTGCTGTTTGTTAGAGTAATTAAAATCCTCACAGATATTTTTAATACTTTCATCACTTTAGTTGTATGCAACTCCTATCTCTTCCAGGACAGAGATTCTTTCCTAGTGTGACTCCAGTGTCTGGAACAGTGAGCAGCAGCTACTTTAAAATTTCTGGCTACAGCCCCAAGAGAAATAATCATTCTTTTCACCTGTAAAATCCTCCAATATTGGTAAACTAGCATATTTTTATAATTTTTTGCATGCACACATATTTCTTTTTTTTTTTCCAAAATCTCAAATGAATCACTGTTGCTACTAACACCTTTAAAGACATTCTAGTTCAGAAGTAATCATGCACCTGAAGCAGTGTCTATAAATACTTGCAATGCAATTTGGAGATGACATTTGTTCATCCAATTTCTGGTCGCACAAAGAAGGAATTTAGCCAAATTGCAGACGGTGCTGTAAGGGCTATGACTGAAGTTAACAGGAAACAAACCCTGCCCAATAAAGAGCATTATCCAGAAATAGCAGCCTGGGACATGTATATCCACAAAGAAATTAGAGGCTTTGCCCATGAGACTATGTGTTCCACAGCAAATCCTATTTCCTTTATTCTCTCTTTCATGGTTATTGTAAGTGTAGTCATTGCATGATTATAGTCCTTATATATAACATATCAGTTTCTTTGTGTTTCGGTTTGGGTTTTTTCCCCAATATTGGTGTTAACTGAATACACTGAACAAATGAGAGAAAAAATCCACAACTCAGATCTTATCAATGGACTCACAAGTCAGAAGAGACCAAAAGATCAAATTTTACATCTCTTAGGTATCTTACATGGTGGTTCTTTTTTCCGCTAGATATTAGCCATTAGCTATTTCTTTTGATGTTTTCCTTGCTGAAAAAGTATAAAATAAAACTAACAGCATAAAATGTCTGATGTAGAAATCCAAGTCATAAGGAGGAAGAAGTCAATTTACCAACTTCTAAATAAAAAAAAAAAAAAATAGCCCACTGGTTCTACTGTAACATAGGGAAATGAACATCAAAAAAACACTGAGTTTATAATAAAAGTCTAAAAATAATTCTGAAAAGATTAGGGCTCTCCCTGCTGAGCTACAGAACTTAGCTCTATTACCTGCCCTTGTTACTGAAGCACAACAGTAACCTAAGACATAACTAACAGGAGGAAGGAAGCAATCATTCTGAAAAAGACTTACGTATGATAGCAAAAAACACACTGGGCATGAGTTTCCATAGTGATTCAGCAACAAAAGGCTTTTGCAATTTTCAGCTGTCTATACCAAGACAGGAACAGTGCAAAGGGACTACAGTCCCTTCTCTGCAAGCTGGGATGTTAGTATACTCAGAATTGTCCATTGAATTTTAGTTCCACACTATAAAGAAGATATTGAAGGAACTGGAAGAGGAATGATAATAATAAAACAAAGAAGTTCTGCAAGAAGCAAAACTACTGTGGATTTGGATTTCACGGTTGTATTCTCTAGTATCTTAAAAATGCAAATTCCAATGTGTACTTTCTCCTAGGCATCTCCTCTGTGGATTCTCTGATGTTTAATAACAAATGATCCCATAATATAGCCTGTCTGCCAGTGGGAACACTTAACAGGTCTCTTGCCCCTTAGGCAGCATGCTTTCCTGAAACTTACAGGAATCCCTGTCCAGGGGTGCTGAAACTGCCCAAGGGTTAAGAAGATCTTAAAGGAGAAAGGAGAGGAGAAAGATCAACAGCCACACAAAAACCTCAGCTAGCAAGCAGACAGTACAATCATCTAAGCTTTGTGTCTTTGGAAATCCAGACTAATTATCAAAGGGCTGGACAGATTCACTTATATCATAGAATGGTTAGGGTTGGAAAGGACCTTAAGATCACGTAGTTCTCAAACCCGTTGCCATGGGCAGGGACACATTCCAAGAGATCATGTTGGCCAAGGTTCATGTCCAACCTGCCAGGGATACAGCATTTACCACTTCTCTGAGAAACCTGATCCAGGGCCTCACCACCATCACAGTAAAGAACTTCTTCCTTACATCTAACCCAAACTTCTGTTCAAGTTTAAACCCATTATCCCTTGTCCTATCACTACAGTCCCTGATGAAGAGTCCCTTTTTGGCATCTTTGTAGGCCCCCTTCAGACACTGAAAGGCTGCTATGAGGTCTCCATGCAGTATTCTCTTCCTCAGGCTGAACAGCCCCAACTTTCCCAGCCTATCTTCATACAGAAGATGCTCAAGCCCCCTTGACATCCCCACGGTCCTCCTCTGGACTTGCTTCAACAGCTTCATGTCCTTCTTATGTTGAGAGCACCAGAACTGCACACAGTGCTCCAAGTGGGGTCTCATGAGAGCAGAGTAGAGGGGCAGGATCACCTCCTTTGACCTGCTGGTCACGTTTTCATTTATGATGAAAGTCCAAAAGCCCCAAAACAGAAAAATACTTAAACACTCAAAGTTCTAGTAGGTCTTTTATCTATCGCTGCATTCATGACAAAATACTACACTAATCGTACTGCAAAAACTGCACTACTATCATAGTAGAACTGAAACCTAAATCATATGTACATATGGTACAATTCTGTGTTCCTAGAATTTGTATGGCTGTTGTTTTTACACTGTGCCTACTTCATTAATTTCTTAATCCACTTGTCAGCTGCTGTATATCAATGATTGGTCTGATGCAACAAGACAAAAACAGAACGGATGATTTCTAATGCAGTTAATGAAGGAAGGTTTCTTGTTTTCTTGATGATACTACTGAAATGAATTTCTTTCTGAGTAAAGGCTTTAGCGTGAAACATCACACAAAAGTGGAGATATAATGAGAAGAAAACCTTCAAACCCAAGTAAAGAAAGTTGTGTAAGAATCTGAAGAGGAAGGATGAACAGTGAGAAGGAAATGTAATATAGATGATATATCAAAGTAATAAAAGCAGCTACTTCTTTTGAATCCTTATTTAAATGGCTGAAACCAGGCCTAGATCTGTCTTTGTCCCACATCACCTATACAATACATCAAAAATAAATATAATATTATACAGGTAATTATTTATACAGAGTTATTAAAAGATCTACTTTTACACATAAAGTGATCAAAGTTACCTGCGTATTAGTGCAATATTTTTAAGCAATACTGAGTCGTATGGGTTTCTTTGTTATTATTTTCTAGTAATACATAAAAGAATGTAACCAAAATGCACAAACCAGATTGCACAGTATGTTTGATGTAGCAATTTCTAACATTCATTTAATATAGCTCAGCTGCAATGATGAATACTGCCAGTGTCCTCTAGTACAAAGACCTAAGAAAGGTTCCAGAGTAGATTACGTTCATGCAGGTCTCATTTTAACGGAAATTGGAGAGATGAAAAAAAGATTATAGGAACACACGTTATAAAAACAGACCTCACAAGTCAAACTTAATAGTGAAACCATTCTCTTTCATGTAGACAACCATGAAAGCAAATATCCTGTAAGGACTAGATATATATTGTATCTTTCTACCAGATCTCTTTGCCTCCTTGAGACAGATTCCCATTCATCTCATGACTATATAATTTGATCATAGTTGAGTAAGGCACAGCAGGGGAAAAGGTCTGTCTGATAAAGTATCAGGCTCCAGGAAAACAGATAAACAATTTGATGATTTCTAGTTGTAACAGGAATGGTACAGTGGTGGGTATTAAGATATTAGTCTTGCAGGAACACCAATATCAAGCTTCTGCAGTTTTTTTCTCTTACTAAATATGTTTTCTTTCCATTAAGTAAAAATGACAGTCTGATTATGATAAACTAAGACAGAACACCAGAATAAAACACAAGGTGGGTGTGAAAAGTGGAATTAAATCTTTTTTGATTTGTCAAAGTGAAAGCACATAACTTCTTTTTTTTCTTAAAGTGAGAAAATGGAGCAAGAAAGCTTCTTTCTCATGCAATATTTTTACTGCAAATAAACATCTTTTAAAAGCAGGTGAAATAGTTGCCTATCAAGTTGTTTCACATTCAAACCTTTTTCACAAGGGACACATTGGCAGGCAACTCCTCTTCTACTACAAGTCAGTAGAGTAATGCATTGTTCTACATGTATTAAATGAGTGATAATACTTGAACAGCTATTATGGACTTCTTTTTCATGTATTAACAGATATATTTGGTTTGTATATATTAACATAAACATACAGCAGCCTTTACTAATACAATTCCGCTTAGGTGGTAAATGTTATACTGTCTTTGTAATTATGTCTTGTCTTGGATAGCTGAAAAACACGGTGATATTCAGTCATGCTGAAGTCTACTTTTACTTATAAAAATTCAAAGAACAAAAATATATTTTACAGCAAATTTGTACTTACAAATGCTGGATATCATCTTTTTTTGTTTAAGAAACTATATTCTGGAGTAAGCAATTTTTAAAGCTACCATGCTATCTAGCTTAGTATCACTTACCTGTGATTCTTTTACATTTTCAACAGTGAAGTTGAACCAAACTCGAAAGCGTGGGTTACAAGTATCTGGTCTAATGAACAGATCATACTCGAACTCCGTGATGTGGTCCACCCGTCCAAGGTTACCTACCAAGAACACATGAAAAAGAATGAATTTTAATGAATGATTGGAACTACACTGAGAAAAAATGTAAAACCTTCTAGCTCTGTTGATTAAAACATACTAGTATAATAACCCTTGTGACAGTTCAGAATTATTATTAAAACACTTTATCATAGTCACAAAATAAAATACATACCAGTAAGCTACATGCATATGAATACACCAAAAAGAAGACAATTTGGATTTTTATGATTTGATCAAATTGACTTTTTGTCTTCACTTATCTGAGTATTCTAGTTAAGTTTAAGTGTCCTAACATGCTTTTGTTTCCTTTTCCTCCCCCTATCCCTTCCCTCTGATAATGTCTCTGCACCTCTTTTAGCTCCCACCTGTATGGATTTCTTTCTTTCCATTTGCTGCTCATGTTCAAGCACCTCTAAAATGAAAGAATTCCAGATTTGCACCTGGCCCCTCTGGCTGGTGCTCTGAGCATCCCTCTTTCCCCATAGACGGGCCAGCCTTCACTTTCTTTGCGGTTCAAAAGCTACCTTAATACTTCACTATCTGCAGCCACTATCACCTCCTTCCAAAAACACAAACGAGGCTGCAAGATTTTGCTTCAGCTTTTTCCTGGTGAATTTCATGGAATAATATTTTTAAATATAGTCAGAGCTACATTGTCCCCTATGGCATTATTTAGCAAGCAACCACTCTGGCTATAGAAATGAAGTTCAGCACTGGGAAAACTTGCTAAGTGTTTTTAAATTGCTAAATTGGCATTTTTCCTTTTAAGTCTGCCAAGACTTTTAAAGACAGGGGTTTGACTGTCCATTTCATTTCTACACTACAAAAATAAGACTTCACATTTTCCTGATCCAATCCAAAACCCATCTCATCAGGTCTTGTAAGACAGGACCATGCTTTAGCTCACATGCTATACCTGTTAAAAAAAAAATAGCACTGAAAACCTGGTTTTATGGTTTCAGGTAGATTTTGAGGGTTATATATATATATTTGGGGGTTAGATAGATACTTTTTGGTTCAAATAATTATTTATAGTGTTATCTGAGCCATTTGAGCTCAGCAAGTCCACTTCAGTCAATGTGACTGGTCATTGGTAGCAGGCTATTAGTATGAGCACAAGCCTCAAAAGCAGCAAGAAAACCCCATTTTCAATCTTTTTCATCAACATATTTGCAGGATTTCTTCCTTATCCTAAATTTTTTCTGGCTTTAGTAATTGAACATTTTTAATCTTCCTTATTTTTAACGTTACCCTGTACTTTCCTACCCACATTCTTGAGGAGAAAATTCTCTTCCCTGATTCCCTCTGCAGAAAACCTCTTCATGCTAACAGTCTGTTCCTGAACACTTGCCTGAAGGATACATTTGCCATTTGAAAAATTTGGTGGGGGGAGAGGGAGGAAACAACAAAAAAAACCAAAACATCAATATTTTACAGCTAGATTACCTCTGCTAAACATAAATCATGTCATTTGCTGTATCAGGCGCCCGTGCCCGGGTGCTGGCAGTGGGGGCCGCAGGGCTGAGCTCTGAGGTAACCGGTTGCCGCCTGCTAGAGCCGGCGCCACAGCAGCCCCACCACAGGGCACAGCGGAGCCCCTCAGCAAAGATGGTGGCACCTCAGTGACAATGTATTTAAGGAAGGGTAAAACCACCACACAGGCAGAGGATTCAAGGAGTCTGAGGAGAACCAAGGTTCGAGGAGGAGGGAAAGCAGTCCTGTGTGGAGAGGAGGAAGGAACAGGTGGGTATTTCCCAAAGGACCAGCATCTTGTGGAGCACTCAGTCCGGAGCAGGCTCTCCTGACAGGAACTGTAGCCCATAGGAAGAGCCCAGGGTGAAGCAAGGGAACAGTGTGAGGAGAGGGGTGTGGCAGAGAGGAATGATTACAGGCTGAGCAGGGCCCCTCGTCCCCCTGCACTGCTTCTGCTTGCTATGGGGGGAGTGGAGTAGATCCTGGAAACAGGGAAAGGTGGGGGGAAGGTGTTGCTTTAGTTCTCCCTTGTTTCTTACTATCCAAACCTATTTTAACTGGAAATATATCAGTTTTCCCCCACTCAGACCTGTTTTGCCTGTGATGGCAATTGGTGAGCCTTCTCCCCGTCTTTATCTTGAACCATAAGGTTTTTCATCTTACTTTCTCCCTCATCTTTGAGATGTTGAGGAGGGCGAGTGACATCTAGCAGCCAGCCATGGTCAACATAGGCTTCAGGTTAAGTCCTTTATGCACCTAAGTGCACTTTCTGCCACAGGGGTCAAACCACCAGTCATTCACACCAACATAGCTTAACATAAGCTATTACTTCTAACACATTATTATCCAAAGTAAAAAAGAATGTAAAATCAAGCTATTGCATTGTTGTACCTTTAATGAAATTACTTCTTTTTACTGTATTTCTCATTAAATGTCATGCATAGACGACATTGTTAGGAAAACAAAATTCCTCATTTCAGAATTCAGGTCCAAGCTGTTCAACCCCAAAGGCTGGATTACAGTTGCCTCACAGGTCACAGTTTGAGCGCTCTCTGGACAAAGTTTAGTTTGTGGACACACCAAGTCACTTCAGCCTGAGTTGTACATGTGCCTCTGGTGGATCCTCTGAGATTAAGGCAGCAGACTGGATGAACACAAACTGTGGACTAGGTCCAGCATGTAAACTACTAGGTATACATGCCTCCCAGTGATCCCAGCAATTTCTGATATGGATTAAGTTATGTACAGCACAGACCAGAGTGCAGATTTTGACTGAATTTCTCCCAAGGAAGGACACAGAAACAATTAAATTTATATTTTAAGTTCTCAGATCATTAAAAACTTTCACTGCCAGGCATAGGACACTAAAAGATTACTGCATAAATAAAGACAGGGCAAAATGAGAGCTTGATTTCTGACCTGTTGCTTATTTCAGCTTGTTTTTCGACATCAGACTGATCTGAATCGTATGGGAGACAGATGCCCCACTCAGAACTACCTTACAGAGTCATAGTACCCCTGAACTGGCACTGGAGAGTTGTACCGATGTCAGTGAAATCACAGATGGTGAAGAGCTGGTATGCTAGAACCCGTCAAGCCAGTCTGCTCTGTAAACCTGATATAACTACCTCAAAGCCAGTAGAATCTTTAACAATTTAATCATTGTGTGTACGATTCCCTGGAACTCCCAACCCTGTTTTCTCTCTCCATCTGTAATACTTGAGTTGAATACTCACCCCTCTTTTAGTGCAGCACTATCTCCTTTGGTGAATCGTATCTCACTTTACTACTTTTACCTACAGAACAGCCTGTTACTAGGCTTCTTCGTGGTACACGTCAGCTGCCATAGTCACCCGCAGCCATTTGCAGCTCAGTATCATTTGTACGTTTCATTGGAGCACTATTTCTTCTCTGTCTCTAGCTGCTGAATAGGCTGTATCAAACACTAATGCCTTTGGTAACCAATTCAACAAGTCCTCATGCTCAATAGACTATTGTTTGTAATATCAGAGCTTTTGCTCACAATCTGTCAGCCTAATTTCAACCCCCATAGCAATGTCATTAAACAAGACAGAAGTTTTGGTACAAAGAAGCCAGAAGTGTAAGAACAAAAAACTTCCTTACTGTAAGAGGTGCTTTGTAGAAAACTGATAATGCCACTGAAAAGCATTTTTTGGTGTCCAAGAAAAAATAATAAACTTCCCAACCTTAATCTCATAAGCAAAGCTAACAATTTTACATACTGCCTTCACACAGCTGTAATCATGGGAAATAGATTTATTCTAATTGTGAGAATTATACTACAAAATGACAAGTTACACAGTGAAGTGCATTAGAAACTATAAAACAGGAGTTAAACCATTATATGGCTACAGCCATTACACCATTTTAACGTTTTAACATTAAAAATAAACATTTTATTTTCTAAAAGACTTTTATTTTTTTTAATAGCTCTATAAGATTCCTTCTGATTTCTCTTTTTTTTTTGTTAAATGTATGGCAAGAGAGAAGACTGTAATGAATGGTTAGACAGTAAGTTTCTCCTGTGTCACAGGAATCTCTGTAATTACACAATACAACCCCTCTGCTCTGCAGTACTTGAGGCGGACAGTTGCTGTTCTGAAATGATATTAAATTTAAGAGAAAGCCAGATAGCACCAGGTTACTGTAATGAAACTATCAATAGTTTTCAGTCTCGATGCAACTACTGTGAAACACTTCCCATGCACAGTTTTTATTCTGTGTACGTTGCTAGTCTGGTAACTTGTGATATCAGTAAGTCTGTTCATCACCACATTGCTTAAGTACGTTCTTTAAAAATCAAAGAAAAAAGTCTCACACCACTAAAACATAAGCTGTGCTTTGCTTTACTTTGGGTTCATGCCTGCACAAAATCATCACCACTTCACTCAATAAATACAGAAGTTGTACCTACAAGATAATACAACATTTTTTAAAGCACCCTCACTCCATAATTTGTGATTGGCTTTATATTTGGGGGTTAACATTATACAAAGTAAGATATTAAGAATGTTGTTTAAGGTACATGTAAAATTAATGAACTGATTAAGTAATGTGACCTGCAAGGGAAAAAAGCCCAAAAACATGAGCGGTGAGATCTGAACCTATTGACATTCTAAGACAATTCTTGTTTACTTATATATATATATGTATGTACGTATTTTACAGTTTGGGTGCACATCTGGTTGTCCAGTGGCTTTCTGACTACATCCTAAAGCAAAATAAGCATTTTATTAGTGTAGTTAGCACTTCACAAAACATTATGGAGTTTTTCTCCTATGTACTCTGAAGTTAGTTACAGGAGTTTATGTTTTTTCCTATTATTATTTTACTTTACAGAAATATGGGCACAGATCTTTTTTAACTGATGGAAGACATGAACAAATCAAATTCCAAAGTGTCTATAAACTGACTTCCAATTAGCCTTGGGGTTTTAAGAC
>WYDI02036023.1:0-62307 GCA_009867235.2 Psittacus erithacus | reverse complement strand
ACTGATGGAAGACATGAACAAATCAAATTCCAAAGTGTCTATAAACTGACTTCCAATTAGCCTTGGGGTTTTAAGACATGCTCCATTTTCAGTCACAGTCTGTTCAGTACTCTTGCCATACTGAGAAAAGAAGAGACATACTTTTCTTTAATCATTCAAGCCGAAATTCTTAATTATATTTGCTGAAATTGCTTTATAGAGAAATGTTTAGTACAACACTCAAAATTGGAAAGTGTAAAGGGTCAATATCACATTTCAAGTTTCTTTAAAAGTCAGAAAAAAAGCCCAATGTTACCATTTTATTAATCATGCAACATACACTTAGTCCTCATAAAATATTAATGTATATTGCTTCCTGCATCAATAAAAAGTGTACTTTGCACAAAGAAAGAAAACTTGCTTAAGAAAATGCTGGCTAAACTTACTAAGCATTCTAACAATTATCAGAAAAACACTAGAAAAGAAAATATAGATATGTTAAGCAATCCTAAAATCTTCTTAAACCACACATTGTGCTTTCCTACAGAGAATTTTAAGATGAAAAATAGACCTTGAGGGTCTTAGACAAGCCTCAGGCAATATAAAGAAAAAGGTCAAACACTCTGCTAAAAAGGACCGTTATCTTCAGAACAACAACTTATCAGCCAGCTTGCAGCCCTGCTTATTTACAGTTATTGGTCCCAGAGGAAGTGCACTTCAGCGAAGGGCACGATTACTTTGTAATGAGTTTGCCAGAAATGGTAAAGGAAACTAATTTGTAACAATGTGCTGTTCCCTGCACATGAACTTTCTCAGACACTTTTTTTTGTCCGCCAATGAATAACTAACTTCAGCCTCCCTAATAAGCAGTGAAAACAGAAGTGCACTAAAACCGAGTGAGTCGCAAGCATAAATGTGCTGAAATATCAGTGATTATCCCTCTCAGCTGTCCATTACAGTACACATGATGACCATCAATTCCCCTGTGGTGGATATATAGAATGCAGGTTTCAGGGGGTGGATTTGCACATGAAAATTAACACCATTTGGAAGAAAATAGCCTGCACCTGTCACAGATTAGCAACAAAGGGTCAAATGCCTCCTTTTACACCTAGAGCACTTGCATATTGTATGCCTCGCTTATAGGAGCCTAATTCTAGTTTCTCAATTCAGAAAAGTGAGCACCATGGTGAACTGGGGAGAAAAACAGAATTAAATCTTAGCTAAAAGCTATCAATAAATCTATTGATCAAGATACATATGAATGGAAGTAGCTGGGGCAATCTCTGTCTCTAAAAGAGGTAGTTTTTCAAAGGAGAATTACACAAAGTGCTCTTCTGTTTTTGTCAATATGCTGCCAGGTTCTGAAATGCTATTTTTCATCCACACAATAAAAATCTTGACAAGAAAGCAATAGAAAATCACTAATACACTTGCAGCTGCATTTCAATCTATACAAATTCTTTAAACAAAAACAACCACGGAACAGATTGGAATATACATCATTTTCACCAGTTAAAGCTGGAATCAAGTCTAAGATGGCCAAACAGTATTAATCTATATTTTCATGCAACTCTGTATTTCACAAAATAAGATGAAATGCCGAATATGGAATACCCTCTATGGAGTTCATCCTTAAAGATCATAAAACACACTGAGATGATAATGCAAAGAAATTCTATTGATACATTTTAAATGGAACAGGAACTACAGGGACTGAGATCTGTAAAAACTTCTCTTCAGTGAAAGATCAGATATCTTCTGAAAGGAGTGCATTGAAGAATATCAGTTGTAAATTCCCACTGGCTTTATGGTCTTTGTCTGTGAAGAGAGTTCAATGAGAAGTCCTAAACAACTTCTAAATAGCATTTGATTTTTAAATATGAAAAAAGCCCCTAATGAAATAGTGATGATCTCTGACAACCTGTGACTGGCTTTGCATCTTCTCCTGGGCTCCTGCCCAAAGCATATGTCAAAGCAAAATTTCTCTAAACTGTTAAGCACATGATTTGACTTAAAAGACAGTACCATGAAAACCACATATACAACACCTTTTAAATTAACATCTACTTCAAACTATTAAAATTGCATATATTAATCTCTGCAATACAAAGAAATATCTACTCTGCTACAGTTAAATCAGTATTTTGGATAAAAACCTCAGTACTATTAAAAAATGTAGTATTCTTTCAAGAACCTGATGTTTCACTTAAAACAATAGCAACAGTCATGACTCAGCTTTCAGTCAAAATCCAAATTGCCTTTGAAATATGTTCAACTACCAAGTAAGCAAAGCATTTCAGAAGTACAAGGCTCGAGAAGCTTGATGCTTCATCTTTATTTGTAGTCTCTTTTCTATACTCCATCCTCAATTAAACAAGTTGAAATTGTTGACTTTCCATCATGGTTTAATTTTTTATCAATAGTGACATCCAAAGGACAGTAAATCAGTAGCTTTTGTGAAAAAGATAATATAGGAACAATGACTACCTTAGGTCCTATCAGCAATTGGTAAGAAGCCAGCTCCCACCACTGTGAAGGGCAACTGAGCTGTATGCATTACTGCATAACTTGCAGAGGCTGTGTGATTCTGATTGAACTTTTGTTGCAATTAGACAATGTGGCAAAATCTAATTGTGACTGACAGCACATGAAAATTGTAGCTTTTACATTTTTCTTGTTTATCTATGAATATAGCATTAAAATTAATTGCATTGATCTTTTGGGAATGTAAGAGTTCTGGGTCTCCATTTGTTTGTTTGTTCCACCACAAAATGATTCAGCAACAATACAGAAAAGAGTAGCTAATCCAAAACTTACAAGCATTCTTACCCTTTCTAACTATACTATTGGAGTAACAATATTGATTTTAATAGTATTGCCCCTAATTCATAACAATGAGAGCACAATTTGATTTCTGACACTTTTCTCAGCATCACAGTCTGAGTTCCCCTCTTTCGAGTATTTTTCCTGCCAATCAATATAAGTAAAGCATACTAGACCCATCTCCTGAGGGCATTCTGCCCATGGTATCAGGAATCACAGTTACTGTTTCTCAGTGATCCCAAAAAAGTGCAATGAATAAATCTACAATTCCTTTGTATTGAGTTAAATTGCAGAAATATTAATGAACAGCATGGCCTAGACTAAAGAACCCACAGGAGTTTTATAAATTAAAACTTTTGTCTCTATTAGAGTAGGTGGCAGAATTTATCACCCACAGCAGCTAATCTGAATCACTAGATTAACAGAAGGCTGTGGGACTATCCTCTGAAGGAAGCGAAGAAAGTACAAGGCCACTTTTAAGTGAGCCACAGAACTGTCCACACAGAAAATTAAGGGACTTGGAAACCTTTAAGAAAGAAGGGCTGGTTGAAAAAGGAAAGAGGCACAAACTAAATTTATCAGTTGAATAGAAAAGACGAGAACATTGGAGGGAAAAATCCTGTGATTTATTTTATTTAATAAAAACAGCTACAAAAGGATTCTTGTATTTTAGTAGTCTGGACAGTGACACCCATGGATAGTTTTAAGATTTCTTCCTTTCAGAAAAAAATACTTTTCTTGATCACTGCTGTTTGAGTGATATCTGAGCGAGGGGCAAATGGGAATACAGGGATTAAAATTTATTCAGCAGTATTTTTAAGGCTCCTTCTGCAATGAGGATACTATTACAGATTTCACAACATAAGCAATTTTAAATTTCTATCATGTGTTAATCCCAAAGACCACCTACTAACATCACTTGCAACTTTCCTCTAAGGATAATCCTGATGAGTAAATATCATTTAGAAAGACAACATAAGCAACTAGAACTGAAATATTTTCTGTGGTTTTATGTTCATTAAAAAAAGCACTATTAATGGTGAACTAAGTTTAGAGCACAATGGAAAACAGCAGGAAGCAATCCTAAAGATTTAGTGATCATCATTGCTCTAAAACCACCATGAGCAAAACAGCACAATAAACAAGCAGCAGATATCTCAATATACTACAAACATCATTGTGCAAAAAGCAGGCTTACATATGTATAAAGAAATTATACAATAAAATCATGATGGAGGAATTCAATAGTTTTCATCAAAAGAGATTGATATTTAAGCACTTGCAGCTTTATTTCAAAACTGCCCTTATCAATAAATACTGATGTTTTCAGTTAAAGGACCTAAACACTGGAGCTGTAAGAAATAAAATGTCATTGTTTGCTGTGTATGGAAATCATAAAGGATGGATAAAATGGAGTCAGTCTCTTAACTCCTCCTGCATCTGTGAGATTCTTATGAACTACAAAAATATCAGCTGAGCCCAAGACTGCAGGACAAATTCTCCAAAAAAAAAATCACAAAATATGTCAACACATGAAAGTGGCAGCAGTAAAGTAGCAATGCATCAACTTAGACTGTAGAAAGCATCAAGAATGCTTAAAAATCGGAGGCTCAGGCCCTAAGATGGCCATTGCACACCCTCTACACCAAAACCACCAAATCCCCAGAAAAACCAGCAGACTACTGATTTCTCTGCTCCCTCTTCAATTCCCCAAAGGCCTTCCAATGACAGATGGGCAGTTATTTATCCATGGCAATGAACCTTTGTTAAAGGAAAATCAGAATACGAAATGGTTTTGCATTAGTGTCATGAAACTCAGCTTTCTTTAACAAACTATATACTATCAAAATGGATATCTCACGACTGTGTATGTATCACATCTTTCAAAGCAAAGCTCTTAAAGGAAAAGCATTTGGAGAAATTTCTGTTTGGAAGTCACTTAGCATATAATGGGTGCTATCTTAAATAAATAATTAATCAGTTAATAAATAAATTATAACAACGTCTGCAGCCTTAGCCATGGAAGCAACCACCAAGGCACTCAGGGAATATGAACTACAGTACCACAGTGGGATATACCATTATTGGTGTGCAGCAGGGAGAAGCATATCTCTAAGTACTGTGTTAGGGCCTGGTGCTCAATGTACAGCACTGAAATCTATTGCTACTTATAGCCTGTAATGTAAGACATTCTCATATTTGCCTACTGCTTAGACATCATAGGTGTGCAAGCAACACATTGCAAATGGTTAAAAATATTAAAAGATGCATATTCTTTATTAAGTACATTACAGTAGCCCTACTTATGTAATGCTTCCTACTCAATATAGTCATCATTTTGCAAAGACCCTAAGAATTCTTGTAATGCAAAAGGCAAAAGAGTTATTTCATCCTACAACTGAGGATATTGCAGTTGATTTATTACTGTACAGTAATGCTGTATTTCTGCATTTGGCCTAGTTTGGTGTCTCATACACAGAATCACCATTTTTCCAGGGGAGTCCTTCCATAGTATAACTACAAACTGCTAGTTGAGGAAAATTAATTGATCTTAATCAGTCTGGAGGCCTATAGTTAAAGTATATTCTCAAGGACCTCTCCAAAATCACCAGAGCTGTAAATAAATTTGCTTATTTTTATTAAAGAGTATTAATGGAAAGGTTCCAGGTATTGTCTTATAAAAGCATCTTGCTTTTTGAGATGGATCCTGAATAAGACCCTTCTGTAACTAATTCATTACTGATTTTAGAACTAAAACTTTCTTTATGTACCTTATATAAGAATTTCCTTGAATGATGGTACTGTAAGGATAGACTTTCAGTACACAAACTGGATCTGAATAATATCTGTCCTATGTACAGCTTTTGCACAAGAAACAGTCTTATTTTAGTTTATTATGAAACTGAATTTGGTTATCTGTGCCATTATCAATCTAGTCACAAAAACAGTTTGGGGGCTAGAAATGTTATTCTCATTCAATACATTAATCCCATTATTTCATTGCCTTGAAGTGAAATCTTATAATATAATCTCCATGATAAAATTTACAGATAGACTTTCATGCAGCCTGGGTACATTTTTAGCCATTTCATCACATTAGACTGATACACAACTTCACTGTTCACCTACTCTTCTGCTGCAGTCCCTAGTCTGATGTGCTTTTGTAGAGCAATGTGATTTCCATACTTTTCTCTTTATTACACAGTGGTTTGATCCTTCTGTAGGTAATGAAATTTCTTCCTGTACTTTCGCTTTTATAACTCTATGACTCCTGTGCCTTGTTATTTTCCCTTCTTTCAGTCACCTGCCTGTTCTGGAAGCCCTCCTTGACTTCCAGTCCTACCAACAATTATGAAATAGCAATGCTGTTTACATCCTAGCTTTACTCCACCATACTATATATAATTCTGTAGTAACAAGGAACTACATTACATTGGTTTGGTTTTATAGTAGTGATAGAATGTACAGCAGACCTCTTAACTGCATCCACATGAATGCAACAGAAAACTACTTACCCTCATTTATATTTGTTTAGCTAAAGCTTAAATTAGGCCTTAAAAAACTATCTAGTTGGTGTTATTTTTTCAATCAGAAGTGATAATTTAAATATTGATATTTTAGACGGCACCAACATGTTTTTCTCTTCAGCTATGGTTAGAGTATTTTATTATATCTGAATGTCTGTCTTAATTTTGTTGGGTCTTTCTTTCTTTTTTCATTTTGACAAATCCAGAAGCGTTTCCTTTTATTTCAAAGTATTTCTATGTTTGTAGTAAATTAAACATTAATCTTTCTCCACAAATGTCAAGTGATATTTAAATGTTTTTCTGGCAGATAAATGATTATTAATATTAATGCAATAAAATCACAGCTCTTTGTCCTTTCTTTGATATTTAAGAAAAAATTAAGAATGTCAAAACAGTTCTGCAAAAAAAGAATTCATTGGTCTACCATCCACTCTTCATTAGCCTGAGAGGTAAAAAATTACTGATCTTGTGAGACAATGTGTTTATAGAATCAGAAAGGGTTGAAAATGAATTACTCTATCAGTGGTAGAGTGTGTATCACTTCTGTGTGAAAAAGCCTTGTTAAAGTTCATTTTAATTTAAAGCCCCCTTTTGTCATTCAAACAGCTTCAGCACAATAAAAGAATCTTTGTCATTTTTGTAATTAGCCCCTCTTGCACTAAATGAGAATAAAATCTGATCAGAAGTCCATACAGGCAA
This sequence comes from Psittacus erithacus, assembly GCA_009867235.2. Classification (NCBI taxonomy): domain Eukaryota; kingdom Metazoa; phylum Chordata; class Aves; order Psittaciformes; family Psittacidae; genus Psittacus; species Psittacus erithacus. The sequence goes on along the minus strand of WYDI02036023.1, from coordinate 55,276 downwards.
GGTCATAAATCAAACAGAAAAGCTCCACAAACAGTCCTGTAAGATGTCCAAAGGCACACACAGCTTGGAATTAAAGCACTGTAGTCAGGATCCACTCCCAGAAACACATCACAAAAAAGCCCCAATAATATCTGTTTGACAGGCTAAATTTATCTCCATATTCTGTAGCCCTATAAACACATTTTGCTGTTTAGATACAAAGGCAATTTCAGCACCAAGGACAATTCAGGAAAGCAAACAGCTGTTAAAGTGCTGCTATTACCGTTTGCCAACCAAAGTCAAATTAATTTAACTTAATGCTACACTTCAAACTGTGGCAGAAAAAAAGGAAAAGGAAAAAAAAAGGAAAAAAAAGGGGGAAAAAAAGCCATACATGATAATTTTCATAAAGCAGGAACAAAAATTGTATTAACAGATAAAACTCCTTAGGAAACCAAGTTTAAATTTATAGGCATGAGTGTGCAGCCCAGCTCAAATGCTAACTGGATTTTACTCGACTTATTTTCATTTTCAGATGAAAGTAAAAAGATATTTTGAAAGATGTAATAAAATCCTCAGCCTTGGACAGTTATGGAAAGAGAGACAGCACATCACTCTCTCTACTCAGGGATCATCTGACTATCAACAGGAATCCAAGCCATCAACATATTATTTTACTCCTTATGTTAACAGAGAGTGAGGATCTCATCTACAAAAGATGCCTAAAACATGAGGAGAGTAGGGGACAAGGAGAGAGCAAGGCAGGAATTTGAGAGGAAGGCATTTATGAAGATGCAGTCCGCAATGGAAATACATATTCTAGAACATGTACATTTTACAATTCAATGTATTATTTTAACATTAAATGCTAATTTTAAATATTAATCAGTTTAGAGCTATTTTTAAAATAGCTACATCTATACGAACAGGAATTTTCATGAAAGCACAGATTTATCCATAAAGTATACATATATGTGTAGACATCTGGATATACTTCCACCTTCAAACACACTGCAATGTACATTTAAAATGTACAACTTTGTAAGCATTTGTTTTCTATCAAAACTGCAGAACCAAGCTATTAAAGACATGTCTCCAGCCATGTAAACATCAAACTACTTTCAAAGTAATGGCTTGGCTGGAGTGGTTGGTTACATGTCTCTCATATGTTCTCAGAATTTCAGGGTACATTAATTACACAACAATCACAAGTAATTTGATTCCACATATTTAGAAGACATGAAAATTGGTTTGCTAAGCCACAGACTGAAAAGCATTACTGTGCCAAAAAGAGAGAAAAGCATTTTCTCCACTCTTATACAGTCTTACACTTCAGCTCTTTAACAGTAAACTTCTCAAGTTGGTTAAAATGTAGGGAGAACACAAGTGATTGTCCTCTTGGATATGGCCATCTGTGCTTGAGTCACAAAAGAAATGTAATTTGCCTTGCCTATCAGACATACAGGTGTCTAAAAAGTGTAAGCTGCAAACTACTGTATAAGCAAACAAAGCCTGAGAACTGAGGAGGGCGTGCAGGTGATTAAAGAAAGAAAATAGATTTAAGATGGATGGGATGAGAACCTGAGACAGAGATATTATTAAAATTGTACTGCCTACATCTTTTCCTTGTGAGAATTACAAAAAGCCAATAAGGCTTTTAAACAAAAACCAGGGGGGGTCTGTATAAGAAACTAGATTAATTGGCTTTTAAATAAAGAAAACTCAAAATTACTAAGTTAGGAGGAACAAAAATCAAAACAGATCTCCCTGCCCACTGCATCTCTGTGAGCAGACCTCTTCCCACAACTGCCTTTAGTTTTCTACTCAGTGAAATTGCCAGAGTTGCAACAAATTCTAGACAATCCTCCCCTGGATTTCCAAGAAAATACTGTCACCTCCATGGCCAACCCTGTCCCTGTTCCTTGTATTTCTCATCAGTTTTGCAGTCTCCACATGTCCCAGCTTCCCTGCCTGCTGCACCCTCACCCTCATGTGCCCATGTCACCCTGTGCTCTGAAAGCATCTCACTTTGGAGCAGGATCAGCAGCTCCCAATGGAGGGCAAAATCTCCCTTTAGATCATTCTACTCTGCTTTGTTATTTCCCTTTTGACAGAGCAAAAGTGAGACAAATAACATCTCTTTCAATAGGTTTAAACAGAAAACTTCATCAAATCAACACTTTAAAAGACACTTCCAAAGTTCTTCTCTGATTCTCACATACTGTCTTTCTATGTGGGGACAATTCAAGTGTTATACAGTCAATCAAATAACTCCTAATAAGAGGCAGACCCTTCTCAGCATGCCCTTAGTATTCAGCTCCTTCACACCTCCTTATCAAACAGAGAGGATACCAAAGGAAAACCTTTGTAACCAAGGAGTTCAGATCTTCCCTTTTCCCTGTGCCGACAAAATCTCATACCTTCTTTTTACTTATGCTGTTACTTTTCACCTTTATCTTCAACACACAAAACACAAAGGAAACAATGATTTTGAAAGCCCTATGAAATATGACTATTGTTTTAAGTCTCAGTTCTTCTTAACCAAATTCTTAACCAAATGCTGCTGCTACAGTGGAAAAAATAACCAGCACCTCTGCCAATAAGCAGTACAGCCAATGTCATCTGACTGTCAAACTGGGAATTATTACAACATCTTGAAGAAACAGCTCTATAAAGACTGCAACTCTATAAAATTACAGCTATATTAGTAGGCAATTAATATGAGCCAGAGAACCCAGAGGGATGTGGAAGGGTATAAGACACAAAGACAGGATTACACCTACGAAACAGGGCAAGCAAGCTCCTTCTAGCTAGGCTAATCAGAAAGCCAGAGCTTCTGCAAGAGGAAGTGTGGCCTCACTATTCAAAGGCATGGTTTCAGCTTCTTGTTCTGACTCTTTCCATCACACTGCAGGTCTGATTGCCACGCATCTGCTAAGAAAGACAGGTAGCACTTGGTCTTACAGATCTCAGCTTGTGCCTCCTGAAGAGACACATAATCTCAACCCTTCTGCACGTCTTCAGCTGAGATGTATTGATCTTTGTAATGTTTATTCTCCATTAAGAAAGAAATCTTCAGACAAAAGCAAACCAATTATTCCCATATTACTCATGTCTATATATAGGCTAAAGTGCAGGGTATAGCCAGAGGCATACGTGAGTCAATAAGCTATTTGCAAAACCTTGGATGGCGAGCTAAGTGGGAGGTTTGGGCTATATAAAGGCATGGTCTGCAGAGATGCTCCTTTATTAATAGACAAAGTCAATCACATCACATCCTGACTTTTTCTGCTTTTCTAGTAATTCTTTTATATCCAGAAGTTTCTAGCCTGTCGAGACGCCCAGTTAAGCTTGACTCAAGTTTCCAATTAAGTGGAGTAAAATTAAATTTTCTTTTATATGACCGTATCTATTTTGTATCTAATTCACTATCATGGGTCTGGTTTTGGTAGGACCATATTTTTCTAAAAAGAGCAAAACCAAAATAGTAAAAGAGAAAAATGTAGATTTTCAAACCAGACAAAGTCTTCCCACAAGTTATTTCACAAGCCCAGAAAACACACTAGTATTTTTAAAGCAATTAGTACTTAAATCATGGTAGAGTGATTGTTGAGCTGTATTATTGTTTCTCGTGGACATGAAGCAACCTTGGTCAATTTTATAGTTCAAATGTTGCTTTTGAGACTTCAAAAGCAGGAATGTACACACACATTCAGCAGTACTATTCCTATTCAAAATTAGCCTTACTGGATTTCTAAAGAAGGGTTCCACTTTACCTCTGCTTATTTAAGAACACTAAGAGCTATCAAACCCTTTCAATTAAAAATAACAAGCCCCACTACTTTTGTTATATACTATATTGTACTTCTAATAGTACACCCTGTCAGTGAATCCAGAGCAAGGTCATTTTATACCAAAGTCTCATCTTAAAAACAATTATTTGTTGTCATATAAGAAGCTGCTGTGGTATTAATATAAGCCCAGAATGTACAAAATGCATATTAACTGTGAGATAAAAGGGTTAATTAAAATTACTTCTTTAAATACATCCAAGGTTAATTTCAATTTTGAGTTGGAATCCGTATGTGTGCACATTACAACATATTCATTATGACATACAAAAATCTTTTTCTCTCTTAAAAGCATTAGAAAGATTTATTACATTATGAAACATAGTGCAAGCAGTTGCATAATAGAACAATTATCAACTTAAGAAGTAAAGAACTATTCATGGTTCCTAATTTTAACAGTATTTATCTCTTAAATTTTTATAATATGTACTTCATTTATTTAACTACTTGGAAAAAAATGTGGATATTTAATGCATTAGAACAATTTTTAAATGTCACTATTATAGTCAAAACTTTCAAATGAAAGATATCTTCATATAAGTCACTAGATTAAACCAGATTTCAAAAGCCAGTCTTCAAAACCAGGAACTTATAAAGTCTTTGTCTTCATTTTCACGTTTTTACCATACTGACATGAACACATGAACTCTGTGACTGAAAGATGACTTTCTGTCATACTGCTGATGTGCAAGGAAGTCAGTAGCAGAAGGACGTTTTGCTTTTGAACATCCCAGATTGACAAGAAAAATGGCAGTCCCAACATTCATTCTAAAGATGGAAATAGTTTACCAGCTAGGAATTGCAAATAAAGAGACTTCTAATTCTGAGCAGGTGAGCAGCTTCCTGTAATTCACTAGGATGGCAGAAGTATTGTAAATATCAGTTTATAAACAAAAATATTTCTTTCACAAAAAAGAATATAATAAGGGACACCAGGGAACCCGAAGGATTATCTAAAATGACATGCTGAAATAACACTGGGTTGCATTAATCAGCCCATACTTAATTTTTTCCTTATTTTCTAATTCATACTCTGGAATTTTGTTTTGCCAAAATATACTATGCTATATTCCCTATCATTATAAAGCCACGTAGATAATAAAGACTAAATCACCATTATAAAATAATAGTAACTTTCCAATTTCATTTTTCTTTCTTTCTTATATGAATCAATGATTTAACAGTTATTATTATTAGTTAACAAAGCTTGTTACAGTAATCTCAAAGCACACAATATTCCTTATCTCCCCATCTGGGTTAAATCAGCCATAACTGAATAGGTTGCAAAAGATAATGCTTGTTCTTTCTTCTCCTTTCTTTACTCCACTAGTTCATTCTTCATTAGCCTGAGTCAGTGGAGATAACCTAGCACAATTTTTCCAACAGGATTTAAGTTTTCCTGTACTGCTGAAATAATATCACTTATTGTTATATCTGCAAGAATATCTATTATTCCTAATATCTGTTGAAGCATGGCAGACTCTAAAACACCATCCCAACAAATGAAAGTCCGCCTTATCCACTGTGATTTAGGATGACACATACTTTGTTCAGTTTTAAAGAGTAATCAAAGGTGTGGGCGTAAATCCAATTAGTGCTCTTCAAAGAAGATAATGTCAAAATCCTTCAAATGGTGATTCTACTGCGTAACACTGAAGATCTTAACTTCTGTGAGCCTCAGATTTCTGAACTTTGAAATGAAAACAAAAGCACCTTGTAAAGCACAAGGTGATCCCCTGCAGTAAGAGATTATAAGCATAAACTGTGATTAACTAGGCTAATATTCTAAAGAGAAAATAAAATTAGAGGTCTTGGAAGTCATGTATGCACATCATAAGAAGTATCTAGTTGTCATAATGATTGCTACACCACAGACATACTGGACACACTTCCAATTGAACGTGACTGTAATCATTCAAAATGTTCTCATTTTCATGCTATCTAATCCGTTATCTCTCTTCCAGCATCCAGTCTTACTGACCTCTGGCTCTCTGAAAACTGGAATATTTTCCCAAATGCCACATACTTATTAATTCATAGGAAGTTTCACAAGCTTATGATCTGACCCAAAGCCAACAGAAATTGTCATTTTGAAGAGATTTTTCCATTGATTTTGGCCCTGGACCATGCACTGAAGATCTGGCATCTGGAATACATCTCCTTACTTGAGAAAAGATTTAAAGTGCACAGTTGAAGTTTTTGGTAAGAAGTGTTTCCTGTCCAAAAGAACACGCAAACTGGTTAAGGACAAGTAATCATTGAACATTAACAGTTCCAGATCCCAGTTCCTTGAAATAAATAAGGAAAATAATTAAACCAAAAAAGACATAATTGGGAAAAACTGCTATAAGAAAATCTTTCCAGTTAAAAAAAAAATAAAGATATTTGCAGAGGAAAATCACGTGATAATGGGAAACCGTGACTGAAATAAAAGGGACAAAAATGTTTACTGATGAAATTGCAAATGCAAATTTGAGGGAAGGAAATAAATGAATCACTACATCCAAAAGGATAAAGAAGAGCACACAGATGGGAATAATGAAAAACAAAACAAATGCTAATGGAAGGCCGATAACATAGAGCCCTAGAGATAACAGGGTTTAATTTGGTATAGCATTCAATGTACAGACTGAAGAAGTGGGGCTCAACATTCTCTCAACACATAAAAGAAGATACTTCAGTAATAACATTTACAAAAATGCAGAGAGGAAAGAGAAACAACAGGCAGGATAACGTTGCAACAATCAAGTAAGAGGATGGCAAGTGTTCGGGATAAGTGAGAATGGATTGATCCTGAAGCTACTGAAACAGAAGAGCCACAAGAAATATATGCAGTAACAACCAAGAGTCAAACTTTAGCTTGCTATCATATTTTATTTTTCAGAAGAAAGCATACATTAATTATAATATTGCTATTCCTTTCCCTGTTTGGTAAGAAGTACATCTCTGATGCATTTCAGAGGAGTCAGTGCATCATCATATGTCACCTGACCCAGCCCAGACACAAATTAGCCAGCTCTGGTATTCTGACAGCAATGTATAGGTAATGGCACAAACCTCAGGAGTGAACTAAGCATCTCAGCATCTACCCAGTCTCAAGACATTTGGGGCTGTGCTGACATTGCTATACAGCCTAATTTGACTGTGCCTACACAAATGGCAGTCAGCTCACTGCAGGTATATGTCCACTTATATGATCACTAGAGCAATGAAGATATTTCATTACCCAATTCACAGTAACATGAAAGATAAATGTAAAGATTACACAAATGAAACAACATAAGTAAATAAAAACTACAGATAAGAAGAAAGACAAAAAGGAACACAAATGTCAAAAAAATTATTATTCAATCATTTCAAAACCCACCATTGAACATCATTTTTCAAGCTGACCACCAAAATGCTGGAAGGAAAAAAGTATCTAGATGTATTATTCCTTAGCTCTATATATTTTTATACTGCATTCACAAAAAAGGCTTACAAGTTTTTCACATCACATATTTGCCATTTGCTTACAATCTTAGCAAAGGCTATTAAAAAGGAACTGTTCAGAATGTAGTACAGTAACAACCACAAACACTCAAAAACATTTTTAAAATCAGAATAAATTATAATTCTTAGGAGCAAAAAGCTATCTTACAGTTTCAGATGAGAGGAAAATAGATGTGATTCTACCAGAAATTGTTAGAATATAATAATAACCCTTAATATATTGCGGTAATTTACCTTCACATAATGTTACTGCAGCAGATCCTGGAATTCCAGTAGCTGTCTAAAGAACACACAGTGATAATATATGGTTTGTTCCCAGTTTGTTTTCAGCAATACAAACACTAAATCAAAATTAGCATGCTAAAGGCTGAACCAAGAAGGCAATTAGGTTACTAAACAGAATCAATAAATGCAAAATGAAGCTCTGCATGTATCCAAAATAATGTGTTTCTCACCTAATAACTTATATCCAAATTCCTGTTAGGCTGAGCAAAATATTTTACAATATTTTCTCCTAAAATCAGATAGTGTCAATCACAGAATAAAAATACATTTAGTTTATGCAGACCAACCCCTTCTGAAGTATGTTTTGCAACCAATATTCTTTCAAAAGTACAGACCATTATGTATTTCAGAGTGTTTTGTCTCTTCCTGCATTACAGTGGCCACTCAAACAAGCAAAGAGCTTCATTTGGCTTGTTAACTTTGGCACAGCAGGCAGTTGAGAATTTTAAAACAATTTAGAGAACAAGAAGCACAGAATCTATCTGAAGTGTACTACAATTTGGGGGGGGATGCAGAGAGGAGGAATGGTATCACTTCTAAAGTGATTTCAAAGGGATCCCTGGAGATTGTCAAGTCCACCCACCCTGCTCAGAACAGTCAGCAAGAGGAGATGCTCCATACTATGCCTACTCAGGCTCTGAATACCTCCATGGATGGTTGTGTTCCTCTCTGGACAGCCTGCTCCAGTGTCTTCAACTCATTTAAACTAACATAAAAATGTGATAAATCAAAGGTATTTTTTTTCTCTGAGATGTGAAGCAAAGAAAAGAAATATTGCTCTCCCAGTTAGTGCTGCCTAAGCTATGTCCTGAGGAAATGAGCAGCACCACACGTTGCAAGTCACACAGTAACAGAGAAACAGCAGCAGCGCACTGCTGTGCACACAGCCAACATCCCTCTGAGTGCAGGACATGGTAAAAATGTCTCAAATATATTTTCTCTGCTTCAGTCCCTTTTCTTCTGTCCCTTCATTCTTTATAACATCACTATTTGATCCAATCTATAAGATACGAGATTTCCTAAATTTCATTCACCATTCAGTTCACATGAAACTGATGCACTCTTAACATTTCTCAGCCATTCTGCGCTCATTTCACACAGCTGAGATTTACTACAAAAGGTGCTAGGCAGTCAAGAACCATGTCTTTTGTGCTACTGTCTTCTGCAAAACAGGGATACTATTACAGGTTATTGAACTAGCTGAACAAAATGCCACTATTTAGTCTAGCAGAATATTTCAACCTTCTCCCAGATGAAAATAAAGCCTTTCCAACACTGCTTAGCTCCAAAATATTTACCGTTCTGTTTTCACATTATCTTTAATGCTGAATACAGCCATTCCTTCCGAACTACATAGCACCTTCTGCATAAGCAGAGTAAAGAACACTTTTCAATTTCTTCTGGTTCTGAATGGCTCTGATTTATAAAGAAATTAAAGATATAAACAGGACACTGAAGGCAGAGGGGAAACCTGAAAGGAGAAGCACCCATAATAAAGCAAACAATACCAGTATTTTTCCACTGGCAGTGCTCTGCACTGTATTTTCCCTGGGCTTCTCTGAGAACCTAGCAAGATGAAATTGCATAAGGGTAGTTGGAAGCTCTTTTTAAGGCTCAAAATTGTAAAATTAAGGTCTGTATTGCGCCCATCAGAAAAGAACGACCTGGACCTACCAATCACTGAAAACTAACACAATTCTCTATTTTAAGAAGCAATTATTCAAAGCAATTATTTCCATAGTCAGTAACTGAAGGTCACCTGTTACTCCGTAGAGTAACCATAGATTTATTCAAATGCAGAGATTTTATACGAGAAGAATTTTTGTAACTCCTCATCAGTGACTTCCAATGCTGTTAGAAAAGATTTTAGGTAAAGAACAATCTCAGCTGGAGTTTTTACTTCGTCCTTTCAACTGTCTCAGTATTCTATTGTGCCACCATGTATACATACCTTCATACATTCATGAGTGATTAACTGATGTCACATTCATGTTCATATTAACATGTGCACTTTGAAATAAACACAGCTGCATTTATGTCCATGATTTTATATTCAAATATATCTGATTATGCTGAAATAAACACAGCTGCATTTATTTCAGTGATTGTACATTCAGATAAGGATATTTGTTCAGTGTAATGTAATGTTCCTTCACACTGGCAGGGACATTGCTATTCTTTCTTGTATTTCCCTCTATCATTTTTCCAGATGGAAAATTCTGAACAGAGCCAGGAAAATGGAAACTGGAAAATTTATCTCAGAACCTGGTATATATGAAAAACCTGCTGCTTATTCTCAGAAACGATGTAAACATCTTTGTATAAAGTACAAAGTTGAATTTCTTTCATTCCTTCACTGTCAAAGAGCAAGCTTACAAAAATCCTACCAAGAATTGAAAGACTGATGGAAACGTCAGTACCAGGAATGTATAGTGTGAAATCTTAAGCGTGGATCTGTACCAGGTATGTTTCTAGACAACCGTTGTTGATGCTAGCACACCATCTTCAACTACTATCTTCCTAAGAAAATTAGTTTGAATGGGAACAGTAAGATTTTCCTTCCTATTATCTGATCAAATTATAGTTTTGCATGATGCTAATTTTGGCTTGTAACTATAGCCTGCAATCTATTTTTTAGAAAATAATAAAGGATTACCATATGCATGAAAAGTGATTAACCATTTAACCAGTTGTATGTATCAGGTGAGATCAAGGTCTGTAACTGAGTAACTGCCAGAAACGGATCCCTACAGAAAAGCATGGGCACAAAGCAATTGTTTGAAGATTCCTGCCCAGAATAATTCCCCAATTTACACTGCACAGTTCATGAACCATCTGAGCCAGAGACAGTGGCAGTGTTTAGTAGCTCTCAACTGATTCTTCTTCCCTCGTCTTGTCAGTTAGTTTTTTTTTGCTTGAAAGCATGGCACATAAACTTTTAGTATTCACAACATCCTGCAGGAAGAAGCTCCACCGTTTCATTAAATGATATGTGAGGAACCATTCTTCTTTGTTTGCTTTCAACATGCTGTTAGTTTTGTTTGATGGCCCTTAGTTTTTGTACAAAGAGAGCAGACAGGGTACAACTGTTTCACATTCACTGACATTTTGACTAGGAATCATGACTTTATAGACCTCTAACATATTCCTTTTCAGTTATGCCTATTCCAGACTAAGGCTTACTACTCTATTTGTTTGCTCCTCATAGAGAGGCTGTTGAAAATCTGCTCTGAACTTACAATTATCTGATCTCAGACATTTCTGCTTCCATTTCCAGTTGCTTATTCCAGTCCTACTCAGGTCAGTTAAACAGCAAAAACAGAGGCAGGAGGGAAAGGCGAGGTCTTGAAGAAGGTAGCATGATAATCAGAAGATAAACGAACTGTGGAAATTATAATCAGCACACCAACTACAATTAACATACTAATTCTTTACTGATGCTATTATACTAATTCTTCTCACATTGCCATTAGCTCCATCAGTCATTAATATCTATTTTCCACAACTTAAGATACCCAACTAATGCAGTGTTTGTTAGCTGGTGTCACATCAATGTTAAGTGTGTCGTTCCCCCCTCCCCCTCCCATAAAAATGTCTTCCATAGCATATTCTGTTTAGATATTTAAAAGGTTAATATTTAGTTCCATTTACAATGCTGACCTAGCAAGAAAGAAATTAATCTGGCATTACAGCAGTAACATCAATTTCCCATGTAACTTTAGTAATGCATTTACTGGAAAGAGATTAATATCAATTCCATAAATCATTCACATGCTTTTTCCGGAGTTTGAGACATCTGAGTAATGTCATATATGTTAACTGATATCACTTTGTGCATGCTACATCCATTAATCTATGCCTAGGGTCATCATTAAAAAAACAACAAAAAATTCTAATCAATCTTTTGTTCTTGATTTTTCTGTGTGACTTCTAACTTGCAGTAGTGCAAAGGTATTGATATTCTGATAGAATAACACTGCTGTGAACTGGGAACAGCCATTTCCAGAAAAGGGAAGCATCTGTTAAATTATCCCTACTGGTAACAATAACCACTTAATATCTTCATGTGAAATATGGCATACATTGCTGTCAACAAATAAGGAAATAACTAAAGTGTTTCATTAATCAGACACACCCCAATGCCACAGAAGTAGGCTGAAAACAGACTATTACTGATATAATATCTTGACTTCCATTTATTTTGTTTCTACATTGTGTATGAGCATTCTCAATAGATGTGAAAGCCAAGAGAGTCTACCCGACTTAGTGATTCTAGCTATACATGACATATTATAATGTAGGAAGTTTGGAATAACAACTAGTTTTTGCTCCAAAACACAGTTTGGTCTACCACTAAAATTGTTTACACTGGAAGAAAGTAGCCTTAAACAGCTTTTACACTTTTTACTTCTATTAAAGTGCCATTATTATATTTGCATGTATTGCTTTATTCCTGTTACAGGATATCACAGTAGTGCCACTGAAATCAAGGTGAAGATGAGTATTTCTGTATACCTAAATGTAAACACACAGAGGATCAGCTTGTTTAACAGTTTTGGAAGCATATTACAATTGCATATTAGATGGCCAAGATGCAACTGCTTCCTAGGGTGGATCTCAGTTTTTCTTTGAACATAATGCTAACAGTATCATCCTCTGTATCATCTGAGTTTCCACTTTTAAACGTTTTACAAACAAAGTGTCCCTTTCACAAAATGTTTTGCAACTCAAATTTTATAGTATTTTATTAATCACAAGTAAGATTAATCTCACCTAATTTTAGCTGTCTAAAGTTACCTGTCAAACCTCAGCAACTGGGACATAGGCACCCCCAAAGGGCAATTCATCCTATATTATCTTTGCTTTTGTTCAAAAGATACTTTTCCTGGTAAAGCTCAATGGCCTATTTCACGCCTCTAAGTGGTTACAATGAGATCAGCGGAATTACAATCACTTACTGCAATTTTGAGTGTTGTGTAAAGTGTTTTGTAAGTACATTATCCTATTTTTGAAATATAGAAAGATATTTAAAACCTTAACCAAAATGATATGAGGGTGCTTCTCAGTCACATGAGACCTCTTAATACATTGTAAATCTTCACATTTCCCAACTGATTAACAGCATTTGCAATCCGTCGGCACTGATATTTTTAATCAGGTTTCTAATACAAAATATTTTATAAACCTGCTGTAGGAGAAGACAGACTAATGTTTGTCAGCGATTTCCACTGCAAGGTGGTGGTACGTCAGTCAACATCATAATATGAGGTTTACAGTAATTGAGATTGGATCTCAAATTTTACAAAACTTTAATTACAACCTTTTGAACATAAACCACAATACACAAATTACCCAATCATAACATTTTTTCATAAAAAAAAATAAGAATTCATCCAAAGGATAGAAGATTTAATGACTCTTGGCGGAGTTCCACTTTTTGGCTGAAATGAGAATAAAGGCAGACAGCAGCTTCATTTCTAATTTCAAGAAACACAGTATTTTTTAACATTTAAACAGCATTATATTTGACTAACAAGCCAAAATATGTGTTTTCAAAACCTTTTAAAAAGCTCTTGTATTTAACAGTATGAATGCTGAGATTTGTGAACCTCTGTGAGCCAACACTGTTCCTTTAATCCCCAAAAGTAATTATAAAACAAGCAATTGGAGCCACAAGCAGCAGAAACTGTTGAGTTTGTGTTTTTTAACCCTCCTCACAACGCTTCGTAGCCTCCCACCTAATTCCAGCTTCCTCCCGTATTCCCTATGACACCCTACCAGGCAGAACAGAAGGCATTGTGGTTAATCCAGAAGTACTTACAAGCCAGCACGACCAACCAGTACCAGTCTGTGGTGACTGGCAAGCCAGATCATACCCAACAAAAGGAACTTTGGTCCTGTCAAAGCACTATGAGCACTGCAGTGAAGGTGGGTGCTGAGTGGAAGGCATATCTTACAGACTTTCTGAAGGTATACTTCTGTAGCGGTTACAGAAACACAGCCTGAAGGCATGACAGTGTGAGCCATGCTTCAGACCCTGCTAGAACAGGTGTTGATGGACTACAGACAGTCAAGACAACGTGTTTGACAGGGTAAGTCGTACGTATCGCCTGGTGGCATCTTTTAGACTACCTCAAGAACCCAATATATTTGAGGTTCCTCCTGATTTATATGAGATGAGAGTGCAGAGAACTTGAACTGCTTCCACACTTACAGAATATAGTCAATCAGCAATGCTCTCACAGGACAGCATAAATTGCTGCTAAACTGAAACTGTGTTAATAATTTAATGCATTGATGACTAATAGGAAAAGGAATTACAACTGACCAAACGTATACCTTTCAAATGTGACATCTCCTTTACATTGGTTCTATGTGTAGATAATTGTGCTGCCATTTTCCCCTGAAACTAACTCATGTTTCTTGTGAAAATTGACATTAATCAAAACATTATGTTGTGGCACGCGAGAAATCTGACTTTTCATCAGTTTCTTTTATGCCAGTGACAGATTACTATAAAAAGTTTCTTTTGGCCATGTATATTCCTAAATATTAATAAAAACAACAAGGAAGATTCCAGTTGGAACACTAGCTTGACTTACGGGAAACCCAAATTCAAATTCCTGACATACTTGTAAGCTGATAATTCTCTCTCCCCTTCACTCATTAATCTGTTATTTAAAAGATAAAGGGTTCACCACCATTCTTCACTTTCAATAACTGTATTTATTTTACAGCAATGATTCTTTCACTAGTACTAGATTCATTAGTGTAGGTTAAGTGCAAGCTACAAACTGGTTAGGTAGCTCTTCTGAAAAGGATCTGGACACTATAATGGATCACAAATCTTATAGAAGTCAACAGGTTTTTTGTGAAAAAGATTGAACTCTCACATAGCAGAAGTAAACAGATTGCAAGGCATGTCATATAATAAGCTCTACATAGCATTGGCACCAGCTTATATGAGAATCATGTTCACCTTGGACCATTGCCTGTCATGGAACAGCTGGAGAAAGACCAGAGGAAATAAAGAATGATAGAAAATTTGGAACACGTCACCAATAAGGCACTACTGGAAAAAACAGCAGTTATTTAACCTGAGGAGGGAAAGGCCAAGGGAAGATATGACCAGCAGCTTTCCATTAAGTCTAAGAAGAAAGCAATATTCAGCTTTTTGTGCCTATAGGACTGAACAAGAATTCATGCATTTTTGGTAAGAACGTTTCTACATAGAAAGAAAATGTTCCTTATACTGAGCAAATTGCACTGTTAGAATGGATTGCTGCTTTCTCACTGAAACTTTCCTCACTGGAAGTCTCTGAAAAGGATACATAAATATTTGCCAGGAATAGCAAAAATAGTGTATTCTGACTCTCAAAACCAGAGTGGACTAAAAAGGAATCCCAATGCCCATTTCAATTCTACTTTTTATGATTTTTGAAAGCAAGGCATTTCAAACAGACAACTGGACACTGGTTTTCAGACTACATAACACTTGGAATTATTACAAAATTAATGTGATTTATTTTCACAGAATCATGAATCCTAGAATGGTTTGGGTTGGAAGCTCAACTAGTTCCAACCCCCTGATGTGGGCAGGGACACCTTCCACTAGTCCAAGCTGCTTAAAGCCCCGTCCAGCCTGGCCTTCAAGGGACGGGGCAGCCACAGCTTCCCTGTGTTTCAGTGCCTTACCACCCTCATTATAAAAAAATCTCTTCCTCATGTTTTCCTCAGTCTAAATCTACCCACTTTCAGTTTGAAAGCTTTGTGTGGCTTAACCCCGGCTGACAACTAAGTACCACACAGCCACTGGCTCACCCTCTCCTCTCCCAGAGGGGTGGGGATGAGAATTGGAAAAACAAAGTAAAAACCATGGACTGAGATAAGAACAGTTTAATAATTAAAATAAAGTACAATATAATGCTAACAATAATAATAACAATAATAAAATGGGAAATAACAAGCCTTGTAAAAAGTCTTTCTCCCATCTTTCTTATTAGAAGTCTCCTCTATGCACTGAATAAGGTCTCCCTGGAGCCTTCTCTTCTCGAGGCTGAACAAGTCCATCTTCCTCAGCCCATCTTCACATGAGAGGTACTCCAGCACTGATCATCTCTGTGGCTTCCTCTGGACTCCTCTAGCAGGTCCATGTGTTTTTTGTAGTGGGGACCCCAGAGCTGGATGCAGTACTCCAGCTGGGATCAGTTTTATAACCTGTTCTTTGAAAAATAAATTCCAATAGGATATTACCCTTTTAAGCTGGTACTCAAAGAGCATCAATGCACTACTGTATAAATGCTGCATACTACTTTTTGGATAATAGAAGGGGATAGATTTCAGCATTAATAACAATTCCATAAAATATCCAATGATCAGTTCATTTGCTTTGACCAGTTAAGATACTCTAAGTAATTACTTGGCTGACATATAAGAAAAGATAAAATGAATTTACATATGAAGTGTACACAATATTATTATCATTCTTTCTAGTACATTGCCATCATAAGAAAGTAAATGAAGGTATTAATTTTATTCATATTTGTACTTTAGAGATGTCTTAATATGCAAAGCAACATCACAGTCTCATCATGCTACAATGTAAATAAACACAGGATTTCAAATAGCATCTGCCTCTACCACATGCTATTATTGTCAAAGTATATAAAGTATGAATGTTACCTTTGAACTGAATAAATGTTTTAATTTAAAAATATAATTAATTCTATTGTTCAAAAACTGGAATTAAACCATCAACCAGCAATTCACATTACTTCACACATAGTTTGATGGCTGACGATGATCCTTTTCATTGCAGAGCAGCTAACACAATAAAGCAAATTTCTTAGCTTGGTCAACTGATTAATTTCATAATACAAAAATTCATAAACCCATAACTGTTATGAAATAGCATTCTAAGTATTTTTAAAAACCACGTAACTACTGCCTGAACCATTAGAGACATACCTTAAAAATAAGATACTCTCCATTATTCACTGCATCATTTACACCGTTCACATAATGTAATCAGAGGATTTAAATAACTCAATTTAATATTTATCCAGGAATTGGCAGCCAGTATTCTACCCTGAGGGATGTGACTCTTCACAAAAAGCTCATTTTACAAGACACTGTGGCAGTTTTGGCATTACCAGCACCTTGCACATAAACCATGCTGAAACTATGGTTTATCCTGCCAAATGCCTTTTGTACATATGGTGTTTAACAGTGCTCTGTAGATCTGTAAGCCAATAGTAATAGGTTTAAGATCTGGAGACACACATATATGTAACACAAAAATTTAAACATATATATATATAAAATTGCCTACATAACCCCTATGCATATAAACATACATGATTAAAAACATTATTTAAATTAATATGCTAACTTACAAAAATAATTTCTCCTTCAATTTGCAGTAGCTTACTAAAGTGTAATTCTCCTTCTATTGACATCAGAGGTAGAACTTCCATTAACCTCAGCAGTACAAAATTAGGCCACAAGAAACACAAAGAAATACATTTACACATTTGTAAAATCTTCTAACTATGCAAGGATGGGCTTGGTATTTTACCAGGTTAACTTTATGAGCTTAACTTCTCCACTAAATTTCCAAATTACATTTTAAAGTAACATATTTTAAATACTACATCTTTGATTAGATGTAGATTTGTTAGATTGGATTTGTTATATACAAATACCATATATAACAGTAGAATAAAATCCAGTTATGTATCTACATGTGCTAAGATATGGACTTGATGAAATGTACAGTTGCAATAACAACTTCACACCCCTTTTTACATTTGAGTAGTCTGAATTTATGTCACACTCTGAAGTGAATCAGTGAGTTTAATTAGCTTTTAATGCAGGTCTTCTTTCGGATTAAAACACTTTCTATAAAGATGAGTGATATAGCTAAAAGAATTAATATACTGGCCTCTCCATAACATAAAACAACACCAAAAATGCTTACCACTTTCAAAACAGGCATCAAATATCAGATGTCCTTTTTTAGGCAGTCCGCAATAACCAACTGGCAGAACAGTGTACTTGCTCACATTCCCTGCTATGATATCATCACTTCCTATGGCACTACCTGTCACAACAAAAGCAAACAAAAGCATGAGCATAAACCAAAAAAACTATAAAAACCAGGAGAAAGATATTCCCCCCTGCTCTTCTATGTAACATGAGATTTGCACCATTTTTCATATGAACCAGTAAATGAATTCTTTCTTTTCAAAGTTTATTTAAGAATTGGAATATAACAACAGCGTCATATGTTAAAGCTTCTTTAAGTAAGAAGCCACACAGCCTCAGCCTTGTTTCCTGCATGTGCTTGTCCTGAGGCGGAACGCTCATATGCAATAGGCTGATATTCAGCTGAACCCACTTCTTCTGAGTGGAGCTTTAGTAAGTATATTCTGCATGGATTGAACTCCTCAGCAGCATCTTACTTTATCATAATCCTCAGCGGCATATTCCTCACTATAGGCATTAATGGGATCTTTTTCTTCTATCCTGCTGCCTATTTTCATGCCTTTTAAAACTTAGAACCTTTGAGACTGCTCAGTCCCACACATATTTGAAATCTGAAAATCATTAGAAGGGAAAGACAGCCATGGAGGTGTGTGATTACCTGAGCCTTGCTTGCGTAGGAAACAAAACTCAGAAAAAGAACTTGAAGTGTTTTTAAATGTGGGGGTTATTTCATGATAAAATAGATGAGGATGTAAATTTTTATAGAATGCCGTGATTTTTGTCGAAATGTATCAGTAGTGTCTACACTGAAAGTTTGGTCTTCCCAAAAAACATTAACAAATTACAGTGCGCAAAAAACATGTTTCCAAATAAAGGGTGGAAGAACACAGGGAGGTTTTTTTTATTTGAGAAATGTACAAGAAAATAAGTCAATATTCATATATTATACTATACATTAACATTAACATTACAGTATAGTGAATGAAATACACAATAATATAACCAGGTGTTCATTCTTCTGACATTGGCTCAGCATTTTCTTCACTATTTACTGTTTGGACAACAAATATTTAACAATAGAGAAAATATCTTAAGTGTGAGAGAAAACTAGAAGAAATGTGTATTTCTTCAAGTGCAGAAGGCATGTGATGGAATAATGGGATGATAATATCTTATTTCACTCTGATAAATAGGGCTACTATGGCTTCTAGAAATAGACTTTTGGTCTGTACTGATTTTTTGACATTTAAATGGGTTACAGGGGATGATGAATGTGACATAAAGCTCAATTTGTTTTATTTTTATATTGAAAACTATTTCACACAAATGTTACAAGCAATTCATATTGGCCCTGAATGATGAAAACAGCTTATTAATTAAACCTGACCTTTCCATACATAAATGTATTCCACCTCTTGAGGCAAAACACCTTAGCTGAGGTACCAGATTATATCAATGTATTAGTGACACCACAGTTAAAGGGGCTGTCAGGCTTTCTATTATATACCCATATTTTCAGAGGTATGTCAATCCCAGATTAAAAAATACGTATATCCAGGCCAACACGCAGCATATAAATCCCCAGTGTTCCCAGGGGAAGAAGTTTGAAACTTGCTCTCTTTGAGAAGTACTGCAATAGTACAAAGACAATTCAGACTCTTTCTTACTTAATCATAATACAAAAAGATAGATATTAAATAATGCATGCTATTATTTTTTAGCAAAATTATTATTTGCAACCTCAAGGTTATTTGTTTTAAACTGAATAATTACCCACAGAGAGCAATCTGCAGCATTTAGATTGCTTTCTTTAAATGTAAAATTGCTAGTTATGATATTTTTAGCTAGATGGTTTCCACCAGCATGCTGATACAGTTTGCCCAAAGGCTGGGGATACCAGAGGCAAGCTTAGACCTGGCTGGGGCATCTGTGTACCTGTATGGTCACAATCGCTTCACTTGGTACAATTCATCCCTCTGCATTATGTGTCTGTAATTCAGAACAGCAGCCGCAGGGAAACCTTTTCCTCAGTTTCAGTTCAGGGCCACTTTGATTAAGGGTCCCCATATACCCTCCACATTTAGTCAAGTTAATTGTTCGTGATCCAGCATCTAGAATCGAGGATACAAAGAACAATTCAGGGGAAACCTGCAGATCTTTACCAAGAATGCACAAGGTGCCAGGGCTCAAAGTGAAAGAATGGAAGGCAAGGAGTCAACTGAACAAAGCAGTAAGAAGACTCAGTTCCTCCTGGTAAATGCTCACTTGTAAGTCTCAACTAAAAGTAACAGGCTTCTTATAAATCTTAACAGATGCCTAGATAAAGATGAAGGAACTAGAAAAGATTATATTCCTAATACTGCCACCATAAGGCAGTGTAGGAAAAGCAGGCAGAAGACAGAGCTAAATCTCCTTTTCCACCTAACTGACACATGAGAAAATCTGTCAATGGAGGCTTTACACGATGCAGAAGGAAGCTGTCAAGTGACTGTGTCTCAGCAAAAAAGTTTCCATCTGCCCCTTCTGGCCTAATGCAGCTATGCAAGAACAGGAATAAAATCATCAGATAACCTATAATTCATAGTAGTTTAATAACATTAAACTCCACCTGCATGCTCTTTATTACACAGTACTTTGAATATTCAGATTGTACTGTTGTTCTATTTTGAGTTATATTATCTTCAGTTAATCTATAAACACACAAAATTGCAGCCTTTGAACTTCATGTTATTATACAGCACAACAGCGTTATGCCCTTTCTGGCATGCTGTCCTTGGGTGATAAAGAAAAGGCCAGACTACTGGCCAAGAAAGAGCCTGCATTGCTGTATTACTAGATTATAAAACATGGCTTCACGCTTGTCTGTTCAGCAGATGCAGCGAGTGTTGCTGAGAATACATTACCACCTTCAGATGGAGAGAACTGTTACACTGTGCTCTAAGTCTTCTGGCCAATAAAGAGATACTGTCCTCAGGACTAGGGAGCCCTAAGCAGATTTTCCTGACTGATGGCAAAGAGGTACGACAGAACCTTGTAGGAAAGAGAAATACTATTTCAATCTGAAACAAACCGAAAGGGAAAGAAGAGAATTAACTGAAATACATCCTGCCCATTGCACTTGGGGAGACCAGATTCTTCCTTGAAAAAAAGTTAGATAAGAAAAGTAAAGGCAAAAGTAACTTAACAAAGAAATTTTCTCAGACTGTAGGTCTTATTTTGTCAATTATTTTTCTTATAGGTTGTAAGACACATAGCTATTTTATCCTAATTCTTCATAGCTTAAACTCCTGGAGACTCCGGCAAATCCCTAGGATTTACTTTTACCACAGTATTAAACTTTAATGGTAATTTTCTATCAGGTATAAAATCTGCAGGTCTCTGACATCTCTGTAAGTATATAAGGTTTTAAAATAAAACCTGCACAGATTCTTTGGTATCTGCATTCATCACTATTGTCATTGTGGATATATTTCACATCAAACTAATGAAAATTAATAGAATCAGTTACAGGGAACTGGGATTCTTAGGAGAAAAAGTTTGGAAGCTTTCAGGGCTTCTTGCTATTCTGGAGTTAAAAGCATAAAGACCCTTTATTTAAGCAAAGATGAAACCAGTATTTGCTACAATAAACATCATGCAAATTTATTCTTTAAAACCTCAGTTTCTAGGGGAAGGTGGCTTTCTAATCAGTAATAGTTACTCTTTAGACTGGGTAAACAATGAGCCCAGCTTCCAGATGTGACAAACTTCAGAATCCAGTTAGCAGCCAGCAGCTACCCTCATACTACATTAGGGAGGAGAGCATAGCTGCATCAAAAAAGATAGGGAAATACCGAGTGAATTTGCCTGGAAAACCTGCATCATTCTTATGATCAGCCTTATTGCCTAACAAGGTTAACCAATTGGAAAGGTAATACAAAAAGACACATAACTGCCAAGTAAACTTTGTAGAAGTCCTTCTTTAAATATAACAAATGCCATCAAGGTGCCTCTCATTTTATGAGATCCTTATTTTAGAACAAACTTAGAATACATTCTGCTATTCCTATGGTGTAAAGATCTAATAGCCAGATTCTTATCATCTAGGTGCCAAGAAAAGTTTCTAGGTATCCTAACGAAGCTTCAACAGCCTTGAGGAGGACTGTTAGTGTAAACCCACAGAAAGAAGTGAATTTGAACTCTCACTCCAATTTGCAACAAACAAAAGTTCATCCAGATGACCTACAGCAACTCCTATTAGCTCCTAAATATAATGGGTCTCTCAATGAACATTGCTCAGCTCGTGTCAGAAAAGTAACACTTATGGAGGATATCCCAAGAACAGTTCTCCACAAATCAGAATTGCAAACAGGGCAATCTTAGCAAAATTCCTTCATATGATAGGATTTGTGGGGATCTATAGTCTTAACAGGTGACAATATTCTCTTGTTCTTTGATACATTTTTTTAAATAGAACCTTTCTATCACTGGGCCTAGGCTTTGGCAGCACTGATATTCAGGAAGGCTTACTATTTCTGCTGTCAGCTCTGAATGCTCAGAATTTACCTCATCATCTCTGCAAAACTAGTGCCTGTCTTTTAGTCTGCATTTTCTTCAATATCCTCTTATTGTTTGGAGGCAGCCTCTTGACAAGCAGTGTGTTGGTCAAACTGCAGGAGGAATGCCATTCTAAAAGTCCCACAGGCATCAGCAGGCAAGAACTTGGAATTCCAGCTCTACTGGCTTAAAAAAATGCTAAGAAAAAGAAGAAATCACAACTATCATTTTGCTCTTCACAGCTATGTATCCTGCAGCACTGGGCACAACCCTGAGAATCTAAACATACTGCAGCGAGTTTTGTCAGTCTGAAATGTACTTATTTCACAATCACTGTGATCTGAAAAGAAATGGGAGAAATTATGTGAAGATTACAAATCCCAGGGCTCAGAAGAATACCCGACATTGTACCAACCATACCTGCTGCCTCATGTTCAGGTCCTGTGCCCATACTGTCACCATTACCTATTTCAAAGGTCAAACAGAACAAGGGAAATGTCGATTATCACAGACATCATTCTCATACAGCTTGGTCTACTGCTAAAAACCACATTGAACTGCTATTTAGAAACTCATTTTGAGATAAAGCATCTTTGAAGTAATTGTCTTTTTAACTGCTTTCCTCCTGCAGTTTGACCAACAGACTGCTTGTTAAGAGGCTGTCTCTAAACCATAAGAGGATATTCATATTCAAGAAAACGTGCAATAAAAGACAAGAACTAGCTTAACAGAGATTATCAGGTAAATTCTGGGCTTTGTAAAGCTTCTGAAAGTACTCAGGACAAATGAATTGCAAGCTTACTGCTAGCGACTTGAAAAAACCTGTGGTAGGTTGCACAGATAAGAAAGAAACATCAGAATTTATTGTTAGGTTTTTTCACTTTTACTGCACAAGTTACTCTTTCTCCAGAGGCTACCAGACCACACGTCCTTTTAATTTTCCTAACACAATTCCCTGGCTAATGCACCATTAACTTTTTATTTGGGGTTGAAAGGCATAAATACATCTAAATCATAGAATCACAGAATGGTTTGGGTTGGAAAGAGTCCTTAAGGACCATCTAGTTTCAAACCCCCGCCGCAGGCAGGGACACCTTCCACTAGACCAGGTTGCTCCAAGCAACTGATTTGCTCTAGCAGAAGGTATGGCCTACCAGTCTCAGTCAAAGCTGAGGGTGGAAAAGGTCTTGTTCTTATACACAAACGTGAAAACAAAACAATCACTGAACATGTCACATGGGGCCCCTACAGAAGGCTTGGTGGTACCAAAGAGCACTTTACTTAAAAGCCCATATTGAGCAGACAGCAGGCTGCCCAAAGATAAGTAGGGACAAAAAAGTACATAAGATGCTTATCCCAAAGCAAAACTGTCAACTTCCTGGCTGATCAAGTATGAAAAGATGATGAGAAATCTCCACTGCCCAGTCCATTAAAATAAACAGATCCACTTAGAGATAAAATTATCAATGCAATGCAAAAATCTAGTGAAGAGCATTGAACTGAAGACATCTGGCAGACACATACTGCTCTGAACACTGATTCCTCACTCCCAGTGGCTGCCATCATCTTAGGACTTTAACAGAAAACAAGCCAATTTCTGTTGGCTTGTATTTGTTTTCTATGTAACATTTGTTTCCAATCTTTAACCTAAAAGCATAGCTTCAAGCTTTACTTCAAGAATATTTATTTATTAGATCAGCGTGGGCTATCTCCAAGGACATACCTTCTTGTCAGAGGCAAATGGCAATGGAATTTTTTGTACCACTTTAATGAAACTCAAAATACCCAAGAAGGTATGAACAGTTTTTCTTCATGAAAATAAAAAAATCAATTAATGCTTTAACTCAGTAAGCAAGAAAAAAAATAATATCCATTGCTCTTTTTACTGTACTTACGATCTCTGACCTTTCCACTAAAACACTCATCACCACAAAGGAAAAAAACCCCAAACTGGAAAAAAACCCACTAGTACCAAACATGTAAACTGAAAAGATGTTTATTTAAATCCATTGTAAAAATCAGTGAATTTCACCCGATATACAGGTTTATTCTTTAACAAGTATTTGGCATTGTGACAATATCAAAGCTATCACATGATGTGACAGTTGCTATAGTAGCAATACTTCTTTAAATAAAAAACATATCAAACCAAAGCATAAAACATACAAATTGTAAACAAAAAAATACGCATCAGATATATTCCCAACTATCAGAGGAAAGTGTAAATTACAGCTACCAAGCTCAGCTAGTCCTGAGTTGCATCTGCAAAGAAAGCAATTGTATCAGCAAGTCCACCCTCTCTGAGAGATAAGAGGTGGCTCAGAGACATATGTCTGCATAGGAATGATAGGAGATGCTGCAACACCAGTTGAGCAGTGCACTGGAATTCATGGTCTAGGTCACCAAAAGATTTTTTAGGGGTGTTCCTATGAAGCAAGAGGAAATTCTGTGTCTAGGGATTCTGAAGCAGGAAGAGAACTGAAAAGTTAAAGCGGATCCTTTGTGTGGTACTAAGAACTTCAATGGGTAAAACTTTGTTTTGTAGGGCCCCATGTTTTTCTGAAGTCTGTAAGCAACTGACTTCCCAAAGACAAGGAGTGCATGTGACCTGCAAAAAGTACTGAGGAACTGGAACTGGTAGAAATTGTAGCTGGAATTGTAGTTGGTAGAAAATGTCAGGTAAGGGCAAAACATGTTGGTGGTTGAAGTCACTCATTAGTATTTGCTGGCACTATCCTAAAATGCTGTAAATATTTCCCATGCCACCTAATCCTGAAATGAATCACCATGTGTACTCCTGGTTTTGTATTATAAGTGAGGAAGGATGGCGAAAGTGGGAGGAAAGGGGAAGGTTCATGGATATATGAATATATATACACATATGCATATATCCATGTCTAAACAGCTGTCCCAGATATGAGGCATGGATTTAACAAAAGCAGGTTATCTAGCTTAGACTTTCAGATGTAGTAACAAGCCACATGTATTTTCAAAAACCTTTCTTTGACAAGGTTTTTAAGCGCAGAATGAGTACATGCAAAATGCTTACTAGAAGATAGTTCTGAACAACCTCAAGAAATAGCACCAGCCAGTGGATATTGATGCAGTTAGCCATAGCTGGTGCAGATCAGACTTTAACTTCCATGTATAATACTTAGGTTTTATGCAGAAGATGTAAAACAGGCTGACTTAATCCATGCTTACACTGATAAAACAACAGCAGATCTGACCTATACACTACATTGACCATTCTCTTCCTGTGCAATCATATTTTATTGCAAAGTATAAGAACATTACTTCCTCCATGGTTTTTCTTTTCTTTATTTATCCACACTGTATATTCTAGAATAAATAGTTTTGTCTGATTCAAGAGCAAAAGATATGATTGACCAACAGCCAGATCACAGTAACCTAACCAGAACTGAGCACTATGCCAGTCAGATGGTCTTTATCCTACCAGAACAGTATAATTAAAATGGTTTTAATGACAGGGTAACTGGAAGAACTCACGACAAAATAAGTTTCTAAATTAAAAATAACTCACACTGAGGCAAGCTAAATGCAACTAAGGCATCTGATCTGCAGCAACAAATGCAATGACCATGACCCATGACTATGTAGCCCTCAGTGAATAACAAAGTTGAAATCTCTGGAATTTAATAACTCTGTGTACCTCTTTTCTTTAGGACAAACTGCTTTTCAGCTGGAAAACTGAAAAAGACTCAATAGGTAATAATTATCCCTGATATAACAGACAAGTAGGTTTATTTCAGCTTCTGCAATATGCCAAGGCTTTATTTATTTGAATTGTGCTAAGTTTCATACTCCTCAGTCCTGACTATCACTTTCAAAATGCTTGCCCACAAACGGTGTCTCCAAAAAGTACTAAGTATGAAGTACTATGGAAGTCTTTCAAGAGTATCAACAAGGTCAAGTGAGAAACATATAAACAGTGCTTTTTCTGTTTATGAAAACTACAACTTTCATGTCAAACTCCTAGCACTGTTAATGTCTAAATATGTTTGCTGATTGAACAGGAGCTTTCCAAATCTGTAGTTAAAGCGATCTACACCATATTTTTCAAGACATGAGATTATCTGCTGTGATCCAAGCCAGGCCAAAGAAAGAGAGCTGTAGCTACAATGCTGCACCTGAGCTAATAAGTTGTATCACAAACACTATTTCAGGTTCAGCACTAAGGCAATACAGTTGTGCCTTCTAATTTGGATTGGGTTTTTATCTCATTCTCAAGTATTCTTCAAAAGCCATCAGCCCGGTGAGTCTCAGCACAGGCCAGCTCCGGTACTACACCAAACCCACTCTTCATAGGTATTTTGATTTTTCAATATCTAAAGGGCGACTACTGTAAATTTGTTGTGGATGCATCTGTCCAAAGAAAAGATGCATTTGATTATCACTGAATAAGTCTAGCATTCAGGAGAGTCCCACAGGAAACAGCCTTCCATGAAGGCTCCACAAAGCACAAAATCCTGTGAGGAAACAAAACACATCTTTCTCTTCAAGACCCTGTATTTTACAAATTGTTGGAAGAGAGGCAGTTGTACATTGCCACAACTGCTTGGGCTATCATTACAAGTGTGATAAGTGAAAACTGAGCGACGTAAAATCACCGACAATTTCCATTCTATGTATTATGCACCATAATTCATGCATCCGTCTTTAGGTTGAACTTCTATTTTACCTTGGCTCTTGCATATGTACAATTTAAATATATGGCTTTTCTCTTGCTTCCTATTTACTTTTTGTTTAGAGTTAGGCATGTCTTCTGTCAGTCAAATTAAGTCAACAGTAGTTTCAGACACAGTTAATTTCTTCAGTTTGGAGTTAAATCTTCTTGACTACTTCATATTTAAAACAATGTGGGGATTTTAGCTCTACTTCTGGAATAATTTGTTCCCCGAGGTTGCTTAAATCAATGACACTATTAATTACTGCAATAATTATAATTACTCATTGAAACAACTCCTTTAGCTTCTTAGTTGAGAACAGCATCTTTCCCCCTACTTTCCAGTAGAGGCCATTCCAAAAGTAGTACTTTAAGCCACTGAGAATTTCTTCCACCCAAGCATTGCCCACTCACATTGCTGAATTTACTCTTTAGTTAAGAAACACATAACTTAGTATTTCAGATTAAATAATTAGATCATTGCAGCATTCTATTTTATTCACAGAGCATAAGTACTGTATAGCAACAGATTTAGATATTGTTTCAGAATTCCTTTTTTCTAACATAAAAATACCAGCAAAGCAAACTTGATGTATTAAGTCTCTTCCATCAGCAATGTAAGAACAGGAATTTAACTACAGAGAACACTACTAACTAATATACCGTATTCAGCAGGTTTTTTAACTAAGCAAATGTTAACTTGATACAATATTTATAGGAATATGAAATGCATACAAAGTTTTCCAAGTATTCACAACACGAGCCAAAATTCTACCTTCAAGAAGGCTGACACAGAAACAGCTCTCAGATCAAATTTCTTATTACCTGTATTGCTTAGAAATAAAATAACCAGCAGATATACTGGTATTCTGTGTGGTTAGAAAGTATCTGTTATTCTGCAGTACTACAGGTCAAGTTTATCTCAAAATCCTATTCCACATGGACAGTTCCCCTGAAATAATGCTGCTGCCTTTGGATTTGTATAGGTTATCTGAGGAAATTTTCATTAATCAAGTGCATCATACTCCCTCCTCTACATTACATATGCATGAAAACACGATAGTCACTTGATAGGTGTTACCCAGCTCTAAAGTTTACTGTAATCGCACAGTAACTTTGCTGCTTATTGCAAATGAAAACACATCAGCAGACCTGTAATGAATCCAGCTGGGCTTTCTTTGGAATGGATTCCTGCTGCTCTGCGCTGGTGATTCACAGGAACTGATGTTCCACTTGCTTTTGCGGAGATTGAAATTCAACACATTTTTCAAGGTGGTTATGAAACAATATGTAAAAGCAAAATCTTGCCAGTTTTTGCTTGTGATTGCGAGTTCCACTGCTAAGTAAATAGCTCTATGAATCAGTAAATTAAATAGTCAGATAGCTTATTTTTTGAATAATAATTTAAGACGACTACTCCCACCCCCTCTTCTACGCCTGATTTTTGCCAAAATTAATCTAAGAAATCAGCCTGTTAACTACACCGAGAGAACAGGGACACATATGTATATTAGAAAACTTACGTATCAGACTGTCTAAGTTTGAGTCTCTTAACGTTAATACTTTAATTACCCTAAAATAGACACAATCATAAAAACACTTCACTAAATACATATATACATCAAACTCAATGCCAAACGTTTGCAGGATCAGTGCCCTAGATGTAATACCAAAGTCCCCAGCTCTGAATTTGAGCAGCCTGTGACAAAATTTGAAGTAATTATTATTATTTTGGCAGAGCAGTGGCTCCAAAAATGGCTTTTCAAAAACATTCTGACAGGCAAGTAGCAAAAAATACTTCAAAAAAATGCATTTAAAAATCTAAGGTTAAAAAATAAAGCACTTCTTAAATGACAGGCTTGGCCCCTGTGGCAATGTGAAGAAATTAAGTTGTGGGGACAATGTGACAGGGAAGCTGGGGAATGGGACACATAGATGTGTATTCAGAACCAACTCTTCATTTACATCTCTGTAAACTGGTTTACTTCTATTACAGATTAATTGCAGACACAGCTTGAATTAGGAAGAACTTCTTATCTCAGGCGCAATGCAATCTAAACACAGCAATTCTGCATCAAGTCTCTGAATGTCAACTACTTTTGGAGATTACTTAAGAAATCTAAACTGGTTTCTATAGAATCACACAGTTGTGGGAAAGGGCAGCACAATCAATCCTGCAGGAACAGGAGTGATGTAGCAGCTCAGTGAGTGTGCTAAAGCCAGTCTACAACAGCACCACTGCTGAGCAGAAGCAGCACTGCTGGATCTGAGCACCATGAGCCATAAATATCTGTACCAAACTCCTCTCCAAGTCCTCTAGTACCTCATTTACCTGGGGGTTGGCGCTTTCTGTTATCAGGGCATCCTAGCAGTAAAAATGACTATACAGACATTTCACTCCATTACTTTTGTCCCTAAACAGATGTTGATGGAGGAAAGAAGAAAAGGAGGAAGGAAAATCTCTGAGCACAAACAAGTTGTCCATTTCTTCTGCAAAAGATAACAGCTGTTGTTATTAGGTGCTCCATTTGGAAAGCAGGCTTGTGTTGCAGATCTAAGAACCCCAGACCTGTTAGTGGCCTCATGTAGAGATTGAGCCAGTTACATTTTAACGCAAGCAAGTGACTTTAAAAACTATTTTAATGACCATTAAATCCATAAAGCTTAACTTCAAAAAATAGAAAGCCTATGTAGGCCATATAAATGCATTCTGAGGTTGATCTGGTTTTTTTGCATGAGACTTCTGCCTACTCAATACAGTGACAGCAACACTAAAGAAACTT
The DNA here is from genome assembly GCA_009867235.2 of Psittacus erithacus. Taxonomy (NCBI): domain Eukaryota; kingdom Metazoa; phylum Chordata; class Aves; order Psittaciformes; family Psittacidae; genus Psittacus; species Psittacus erithacus. The sequence goes on along the minus strand of WYDI02036023.1, from coordinate 25,676 downwards.
GCACAAACTTCTGTTTTACAAATTCCAGTATGAAACTTATTAAAATTCTCAGTATGTCTGCTTTTACTCTTTACAAATTCAAAACCCTCCTCTCACAAGCACTAATAATTAATAGGGTGCTTTGAACTTCGCTGAAAGAAAATAACGTTGGGAGACTTGAGGTAAGTAACTTTCAAAGGCTTTGATTATTTGTCAAAGAAAAAACTGTTTGAAATCTGGCGAGGAAATGGTAAACCATTAAGAAATGGCAACTGCAATACGCAACACATTCCTGATTCTTTCTTTTGCTGAAATTATATCTTCTGGCTGTAAAAAGCCTTCAGTGGCATTTCTCAGGTCTCCTTATATGGCAAATTATGTAACAGAAATATGATCAAAGCTGTAAGTACCAAAAATATATTAGCAGCTCTTCTTCAACAAATTCTTCTAGTGGGGATTGTTTCCACTAGATAACTGAAAAAGCTGGAATTTAGCTGAATTCCAGCCTACTGGCAACAGACTATTATGATTATTATAATATTTTTCTGCAGCTACTACAGTTAATTTCAATATATCACTTCAATGCCTATTTCAAGCTAAGCAGTAAAAACTGAGGTAGGTAATGGTCTTCCAGGGCGCCTCAAATTCCCTAACAAACCTTTCTCTAATATTCACTGGATTTCAAACTGCTTAGGATAAAATGTACCAAACAATACATCTTCAGGTTTTGAATTCTGGAGAGAATTGTAGGAGTAATGGATTTACATTTAAACAGGGGTAGTTCAGGTCAGATACAAGGAAGAAGCTCTTTACTGTGAGGGTGGGGAGGCACTGGAACAGAGTTCCCAAAGAAGGGGCAAATGCTCCATCCCTGGCAGTGTTCAAGACCAGGCTGGACAGAGCCTTTGCGAAATGGTCTGGGGTGAGGCGTTCCTGCCCATGGCAGAGGGTTGGAACTAGATGAAGTTCTTCCCAACCTTCACCATTCTATTCTATTCTGTGTTCTACCAATGCTGCCAGTAAGTTTCAGCTTTGTTAAACAAACCACATTTTAGATTTGTTTACAAATGCATCCTGCAGCATTTTATAAACAACTCTAAATAGCTCCCTATGGTGCATGAACATCTGCAAGTCCGGGCCCAGTACCCTGGCAGTTTTCCACTGACTTTTGAAATCTCTGCGTTGATAGGAAGATAGAGTGGTCAGATCTCTTTCAGCATGAAGACTGCAATGTCTTTTCCCAAACACTGGAATTCAGCTTACAGTCTAGTGGTGTATATCAGGAAATAAGCTACAGTGTTTATACTTGAAAATTCAGAAATAATTTTAAAAAGGACAATTCCATTGAAGAAATTACATTTGCCTAGAAAACCAGAAGCACCACTTGTGTGCTGTGTTATTTCAAAGACAAAGATTAAATAATACTCTTAATTAGCTGATTTGACCTATTTCCAATTTCCTCATGGTAAAGGCAGTGAATTAGAAGTTCCAGTTATCAAAAAGGCCTAAATTTAAAGACAAATAAATTAGGTTTCCTAATTAAGGCCACCTAAAAGGAAGCAGTATGTTCCTGATACTAAAATGTATTCATGTCATATGTGAGTAAATATTTTTAGAAGAACTATTCTTTTTTGAAGGAATAATCAAAAACTGTATTTCAAAATAATCCAGCTCAGCACTATCAGATTAAAATCCATTAGAAAACACTATAGAATTTACAGCTATCCTATTGGGCCCTCCACATGCACATCGCTGAAATAATCATCTCAACACAAAGTAGTTTAGAAATGCTAATAGATACCCAAACTCTGAGCTAGGGTTCAGCATTCAGCGGTGGTTTGAAGCTCTCCTCCTGAAGCCAGGTCAGCCCAGCTGTGTGATTTAACATCGTGCTGCAAGGTATCTAGCATGACGTGTAAATAAACATGGAAACCTACACATTCAGCTGGGAAACCTGTTTGTTCCGATAACAAGGATTTTTGGTCTAAAGACATATATTTATCCCCTGTCCAGAACCGTGAGAAAATGCCTTTTTTTGCTTTCACTATGATTTCAGTGATGAGGACTCAATGAAATATCAGAAATACTAATATCCACAAAATGACTAGCAGCTGTGGAATAACACATATTAGAACTGTCAATCCCAGGCTAATATGCAGCTGCCTCAGATAGGAAACTATTACAGGACTCAGAGATAACCTGTACCCTTCGATCACTCAGACCTCTGGAAGCAAGTCTTCTAAAGGTAATAGAGATGTCTAGAAGAGTAAGAGTAACCTGGGGAGAATGAGATAACTAGCTGAATCCATGTCTGAAAAGTTAAATACTTTCATCTAGTTCATGGGTCAAAAAAATTAGCAAATACAGGCATTTTGTACTCATTTGGACCTACTAATAAGGATTGCTTTACTACAGAATTGGAAAAATAACACTGGTCTGGTTTGGAAAAACTTAACTAAACTAGCCATTTTCTGTATCTTGTATCTTCCAAAGGCTTGAGACATCAAGGTCAGCCGAGCAAAACTACTGAAAGTCAAATCAAGAGGCTCCTGAAAGTAACTAAGTAGTCTCCTCAGTTTCATTCTCCTGCAGACTTCATTAGTGAAGGCTCAAGTTGCTTTTAATTTGGATTCCCAGCTTGAGACATGAAGGCTTCAGCCTGGAAACCCAAACAGCGCAGCATACAAATTCACAGTTTATTGCAGAAAGCTGATTTAAGCAAGTTCTGAGAAACCAGCTATGACTATGGAGCCAATTGCAATGGGAAAATGATTGATTAATCCAGGGTAAAGGGAGTTGATTTGCAGCACTCTATCCAGATACCCAAATGCAGAGACTATTTTAATGGATTAGACCAGATGTCTGCCCAGTCCAGAGAGGATAGCACCAGAATATGAACTGTGTAATAGACAGATGTGAGATAATCTGCCTTCCGTATTAAATCTCAATCTCATTTGAAACACACAGATTGGCTTAAACCATAATACAGAAAATAATGCTAAGAGTAACAGGATAAGAAAAGCTGATGGTAGTCCCTCTTCTGTAGTACTTTGTGTAATTCTGTGTGCCACAATCCCCCTCACCAATAAAACAGTTTGAAAATTTGCAAAAACTACTGCAGAAACAAAACTCTTCTACATGGAAAAATAATGGAAATATAAAAAATGCCCTGTATATATGGAAACAGTAAGTATAATTACCAGCATAAGAAAGATTAACAGATTTACTTTCCTATAACAGAAGAGCAAGGAGATACTAATAAAACTGAAAAGTTCTTCTATTAAAAAGGGTACGCTTTCCAGAAAGCATAATTAATATACAAAACCCCTTGACACAGTGTATTGTCAAAGCTAAGAGTTTAGAGGTGTTGTAAGCATCTTAGATGTATATAATTCAATACCAAATAATCTTTAGGAAAAAACTTAATTTTTAGAATAACCTTTAGGTAAGCACACATATTTTTTCTGACATCTTTCCTTGTCACTGACTCCTTACAAACACAGGTTACTGAAATAAAACAGTAATGAATGGTCCATAACAGTAATCTGTGTTGCTACAGAGCGTGGATAAGTTGCCTTTAATTTCTCTGTGATTCAGTTTCCACATCTGAAAGTTACAAACAACAATCAATATTTCAACATGGGAAGATAAGACTTAGTTATTACTTGTGTTTTCTGATCCAGGAATGCAAACATGATGTTGCTGTAAAAACTAAACAGAAAGTATAATATAGTAATATTGACTAAATCAACTTATATGGTTTGACCATGTTCACACCTTCTGTAATTGCTTTCTTTATTCTCCTTGCATCCATACATAAAAAATGTACATTACTGCCAAATGCAGGCTCATCTATCTCCTAATGCTACATCTCTGTATGTCCTAAAGTCTGGTCCAGCTCTGACATGTCACGAAGACACAATAAGCAATTAGGATGCACCAAGAACAAGAATATTACCCAGTTATGTTACATGCACATCAGCAGTGTCAGTGTCACCCAGCACAAAGGTATCAAATAGGTTCTTCTGGGGATTTGCCAAGGATCCCCTTAGTGTCAGGAGACATTAAATCAACGTTTAGGGGGAAAAAGGAAAAAAAACCCAAAGCACCTTTATCTTTCCACAGCCTTCTACTTTCCATGCCCTTTCTTGAAAAAGGGCCCAGATCAAAAGTTTGCTTCCCAAGTCTGAAAGTTTCAGTTCTTTTTGCTATCTTTTTAGTTCTTTGCATTTTTAATCCTCATCTGATTTCTCAAAAAAAGAAGGATCTCCAAATTAACACTTCGAAAAAGGTCAGACAGGTATTGCTAAAATAAAACCTACATTTGTAAGGAACATGCAACAAAACATGGTTTGAGAACAAGCCGAAACACATTTATGAGAAAATCAGTGATTAGCTGCGATAGTTAAGCGTGGAAAAAGTTCTGGACAAGGTTAAAAATAAAAAGCAAATACCATAAAGCTGTAGATTTAAATTCTATAGGAGAGAACACAATATAGGAGCAAGTTTATAAATTAATCTGCAAATAGTAGGAAAGTTACATTATATGTTAAAGAAAGTTACAATGGCACAGGCATGGGCAGATTAAGCAGGTAGGAAACCTGACAAAGTTAAACAGCCACTGGAGATTTGTTTCCTGTTTCACAGCACGGTCAGAGGTGATCTGCTGCGTTTAGTGTTGCACAATAGAGTGGATTAATATAATCACCTGCCTCATGGACAACGTTAATGTACAATAAACTTCAATGTGGTTTCAGGGGTTCATAAACAGCATGGCTGAACACAGGGAATTCAAGAATCATATGGCAAATCCATTTAGAAGTAGCTTTTGTAGCGTTGCTTCCCACAGCAGCATTTCACATATTTATCACTTTTTTTAACCTTAAATGGCCCCAAAATCCAAAATCAGTTCTATGGATAATGCATCTTCATTTGGAGCCACTTCTGAGGCTGAAAAGCACAGCCACAGCAGCTAACACAGCAGGTGAGGAAAATGTAATTTTGGTCCAGGAACCTAGATAATTTATGTATGATGCTGTGGGATACTAAATATTCAGGGAAACTGCCATTATCATTCTTTCATCCTCCAATTGTTAGTCTCTCTAGTTTTCATAACTGATTTTGGGGCCTTCTGTTTCCCTGTGGGTTGGAAAAGACCTTAACTGTGTTTTGTTACAGTAGGAAAGACCCCTTACCAAGAGGATCCTTATCATTCATGAGGAAACACAAAACTTCAGTTTCACAAACTTATCTTCACATACACAGTTACAGCCATTGTTAACACATCCTCAAGAGGGAGAATAACATTTGGCACCTTCCTTTAAAAGACCCTGACAGAATAAGGTATGTGAGATGCAAGGTTACAGCCTCCTGTCTCTCTGCAGCCTCCGGGGACAGGTCCAGCAGCGCTTCCAGGTCAGCCCCCAAGCTACCCGCACTGTGGTGCAGTTTCAATCTCAACCCTGTCTTCACGTATTAGTTTTCCATTCTAAATAAAGAAGGACGTACTTTCTTGTGTGAGGGAAATTCCTCTGCACCATCGTTTTGCTCTGCTCTTCGCCACCGCTACCTTTGCCCCCTGTGAGGGGAGGAGGGCGCACAGCGCAGGCGACCGCATCATCAGCTCCTTCCCCACGGCCACCTCTTCCCCAAGTGTCTCCCCTGAGTGTCTCACAGACACTCCTCACGCCCCAAGGGATAGCGCCTTGCCCTCCTCCACAGCTCCCTGGGCAGGGGCCTCTGCCCTGGCCCCTTCACCACCTCAGTGCCCTCGGTCGGCTGGCGCTTCCCTCCCCTTTCCCTGAGAGAAGCGCTCCGTCTCCTGAATTCCGCTGCTTTGCAGCTCCCATTTACTGCCAGAATCCCCTGGAGAAGGGGGGCTCTTCTCCTTCCCCCCCCACCCAGGCGACTGCGGCTGGCACTGACCCGTCTCTGCCGTCCTGCTCCTCTCCGCCATATTTGTTGTCATCCCTCTACCCCCCCCACTCGGAGCGAGACGCTGCCTCGGCGTCGCCATGGCAACACACGTCACCGCCAGGGGAGTCCCGCACCCCCCCCTCTTCCTTCCCCGCCTTCCCTCAGGCCGCCATGGTGGTGCGGGGAGCAGCGGCAGCGCCCGGGGAGAGCGCTCCCAGCGCCCCGGGGAGCCGCGGCGGGCGCAGGGCCGCGGAGCATCTGCTCCCGGTATCTCTCCCAGGCCAGCGGCCGGCCCGGTGTTGGCGGGTGGGGCGGCTGTGCGTGAGAGGAGCGTCGCAGCGTGAGGAGAGCTCCGCCGTCGCCTGCGCTCGGTGCCTGTGGCTGCTGGTGTTTACAAACGCTGCCAGCCCGGGGAAGGACCGGCTTGTTATCTTGTCCCTAGTGACTGTCTCTGCCCCGGCAATTACCGTAACTGCGCCTCGGAGGATGGGCAATAGCCGGTACCTGAGCCCCCGCCTGGGCCTCGCTCCCTGCCCGCGGGGAGCCGGGCCTGACTCTGAGGTAGTCACAGGGCTCCGAGCAGAGGCTCCTTGTGCGGTCGCCACTGTCCCCATCGTTGTGAGCCCTCCACCCAGATCAAGGCGCAATTAGAGCTCTGCGACCAGGAGGGGGTGCGGAGGGGCCAGAAGGCCAGTTTGGGTGCGGAGTTCCTGTCGCCCCGGTGAGGAGGGGAGTTTATCCCTCTGGCTCTGGTTTCCCGCTAGGGCAGTGAGGTGGAGCACGGGCAGGCACCGCAGGGCAGAGATGGCGAATTCATGTATGTGTGACTGCCCCAAAACTCAGCAGGTGAGTGATCATGTGGCAGTTACGTCAAGTTTCTTGGTTTTAATTTCTTAAGGCAGCCCAGTGGGGATCTTCATTATGTGTGTGAGTGTTGCCTGTTTCCTCACAGACCTAGCAGGTGAGCCTGACCATATGGTAACTACAGTGATGTTTTCTGGGGATGGGAGGGGGTGTGTGCGTTCACAAACCCACAGGGCGACACTCACCATGTGGCACATACAGCAATGAAGTCTTTGGTGCAACGGGGCTAATTATTACGGGTGTGTTTCCCAAGGAACCAGCAGGTTGGGTATGATCACATCTCACTAATGCAAGACTGAGAGGGAAACTTCATTGTACATGCTCAGAGCAGATGAACTCCAAGCTCTCAGAGGAGAGGCCAGCCATGAGACAAGCACAGTGCTACAAGTGTAAGCATCAAGGCCTAGAATCCTGTATGTTTGCATGTATTTGCAGGGTGAATGCACCTCAAACTGGGTAGCTGTTAAAACTCCACAACAGGGAGTAAGTGTGCAGTGCTGAGCAATGGAAATGGGCACCACTGCATTTATGGCTCTATACACAAGTGTTTGCTCCTTACAGCTAGTAAATTAATGTCACCATTTCCTACTGACCCATGACTAGTCAGAGAAACACTCCAAGCTTAAAAATCAAGGCAGATAAAATTGTGTCCTTCTCCATCTAAAGTTCTGTTCTTTAAAATCACTTTACCTCTTTGGTATGTGCCTTTTTTGCTCCAGCTCAGCTCCTCTTAACAAGACATGTGGATGATACCTGCAGGTTCTACATGCTTGGATTTTTCTGTAGGGTCCTTTCTCCCTGGCTGTTGTGGCCTTGTTCCTTGTTCATTCTTATTTCAGTTCATAGTTCTCTGGTTATTTCTTCAGCATCTCTTTTTGTGGTTTCTCTTCCTTTGCTGATTCCTTTCTCAGTGGCACTTAGGCATCTTTCCTTCACCTACTTCTCTTCACTCTCAGTATCTTATTTTAGCACTATGTAAGCTAATTTTACATTACTTTAGCCACATTCCTGTGCCAGTGACTTGATGAAACACGTCTAAACTGGTGTACCAAGGGGGCTTTGTGATGGATAGAACATACCCCCCTGCACTGAAGAATACTGGAGTGCAGATACTGTTCTTTGCTTAGCGAGGGCCATCTAGATCCAAGCTCTGGAAAATATTTTTTAGACTTTTCCCTCTGCAGTCTTCATAAACTACAGGTGGTCATCAGCATACTACACAGGCTGACTTGTCTCTCTGCTGACAATGAACTACAATAATTTCACACCCCACTCCCACTCCCCCCCCATCCTCTCTCACTGTAGTCTAGCTACAGTGCTACCAGGCTAGCAGGTCACCCAGGCCCTGTGCTCTTCCTTGTTCGTTGCTGGGCAAATGATCCCAGGACATTCCTCTTCAAAATATGTCCCGTGTACTTGGATCTTCTTCTGTCCAGATCCTGTGGCTGGTTGTTCATATTAAATGTTCTTGCACATCTATAAAGAAACATCATCAGCACCAATTCAGGCTTAACAGAGACACATTCTCTCCTGGAACCCCTCCATGTATGTGTGCTACAGTACCTCCTACCTGTCTGTCACAGAAACATCACCTTACTGTTTCTTCTCCTCTTTACTTCTCCAGTGTGTTAGCAGGTCTGTCTTTCTCTTTCCTCTATAAAAAGGTGACCACATCCGTACCAGTAGCTAGGACACTTCTTACCTCCGGTTATTCTTTATCCTGCCACAACCCATTTCTTTTAGGTTTCTTTTAGGATAGCGATGTCCCATCCCAGTCCTCCTTCAGATAATTTCTCATACTGCTTACCACTTCATTCCTTTATCTAAACTTTCTTCTTGTTTTTTAGGTCTCAGACAGGTCTGTCCAGGTCTGCAGCTCTAGTCTGGTTTCTTATCATGTTCCCATGTCCCCTTATTCCCTTTGTTCTACTTGCTATTTCAGCTTTAGTATCCTCTCATCCATATTTCATTCCTATCTATTAATACTCATATAGCATTTTTCATCTGTAAATTTCTAAGAATGAAGTGCCTGTAGAGAAACCTTCCATATCAGTTCTTCACATGACCTCTTTATTCACATGAGAGACAGACTCACTTCTATGGGAACCACAAATATTAATTCAAAGGACTTTGGCATCTAACTGCCATTCTGTTACCTCAGCTTAGATACCTGCAAGAAGGTCTGCTGAGATCCAAGACAGCTGGGGGAAGGCACTTTTTCCAGCCAAATTAGCTCTTCTGAGTTAACTCACTTGAAAAACCTAGAAATGCCACACTCATTTTTTTTTGTCTGAGTTTAATGCTACGTTATATTCACCTCACCAAGCTGAAATGGTGTTAAATATAGATGATATGCAGTCTTGCCAAAAACTGTAAGATAATTTGACAGAAGTGGAAAGTTCACACAGAAAGTTCTTTTGAAAATAGATAACTGAATGGCGTAACTTGAAGAATAAAGGCTGAAGAAGAGGGAAATAGCATTCAGGAGAATCATAGAATCACAGAATGGTTTGGGTTGGAAAGGACCTTAAGATCATCCAGTTTCAGCCCCTCTGCCATGGGCAGGAACACCTCCCACTAAACCATGTCACCCAAGGCTCTGTCCAGCCTGGCCTTGAACACTGCCGGGGATGGAACATTCACCACCTCTTTGGGCAGCCTGTTCCTGTGCCTCACCACCCTCACAGTAAAGAACTTCTTCCTTATATCCAGTCTAAACTTCCCCTGTTTAAGTTTGAACCCTTTACCCCTTATCCTATCGCTACAGTCCCTGACAAAGAGTCCCTCTGGCATCCTTTTAGGCCCCCTTCAGATACTCAGAGAAGCAGTTGCTCATTTTTGTGTATGCATTTTTACAGCACCTGAACATATATCAGGGTGCTTGTTGGTGCAAAGACATCTCTGGTCCCTGACCTTCCAAAGCTAATAATCTAATTTTGGACATCACAATACAACAAGGGATAACAGAACACCACTGGAAAACACTGGTGCCCTGATTAGCTTCGCATTTATTGTTTCAACCATATTCCTTATCTCAGTGCATCTTTGGCATCTTCACAAGCAAAAGCTGCTTCACTTTTGTGGCTCTTTACAGCTTATTCCCACCCTGTTATCTTTTAATATCCTATAGAGAAATCAACGTCTTCCCCCCACACGTTTCATTCAGTAATAACTCGCTACTTGTTACATTTTCAAACCAGCACCTTCATGCTTTCCCTCACTGCTGCTTCTCACTCCCACTCACCTAATTTTCCTCCTTCAAATCCCTCCCTAAAAATCTTCTGTGCTGTGATGTCTACTGAAGGAATGATAATGAACAGTCAGCTGTGTGCCAGGAGTACTGTCTGTCATGGTGACTAGTGTCGTCTTACTCTGTCTCTTGCATCTACTTCCCATGCTGGACTTGAAGCAGAGCCCCTCTTCTCTTTGTGTTAGTTATGAGTTCCAGAGCGGACTCTTAAAATCCATCCTTTAAACAAATACAAATAAATTGAGGCAATGGCAACAGAAATACAAATGGAAATGCTGGCCAAAACCAGGAATAATTCAGTGATGATTCATCAGCTCAGGTAAATTTGCATAAAAATTAATGTGACTGACAACTCCATTACAAATATTGAGAAGGAAACTATTTTTCTAAATACAGGTTTGAGATATTTTTGTATTTATTTGTAACCCATAAGGACTTGAGTATGTTTTACTTTAATGTCTGTGCTTATATTTGAAACATTAGATATTCAATTTTTTGTTTATCTTTTGTCTACAGCCCCCAAGACTGTGGTGAGTAAAGAACATGAGAATGTGCAATACCACAGGGCAAAGACTGAAAGTACAAAAGATTTCTGATCACTTTAGTTTGGTTTTCTTTTTTTTTTTAACATCAGTATAATTGAAACGTGTTGAAGACACAATGATTTGCATTAGACATTCAATACTTTCGATTCAACTGGAGGTGACTTCTGTCAATACATAGCTGTCAAAACCCCCAAGATCTTTCATGGAGATCAATAAAAATCCAATTTTACAGTCCTGAGATTTTCAGAGTGTTCAAAAAATGGCAAAAAACCCCCCAAAAAAACAGCCCCAAAACATCCTTTTCTACACATGGCAAAAAAGCCAGTGAAGTGTGTTACTGATTTTTCACACATGGTTCTTAAATGGCTGTTGAGGCTGGATAAGAACAAGAAGATTGAGTATTAACATGATGTTTGCATGCGTTCCACACACCACATACGTGGTATGGTATATGGTACAGTTCTTCAAAGTGGGGATGTAAAAATTTAAGTGTAATTGTGCAGAAATCATAGAGTTTCTTTGGGTTTTGTATCACTTTCCCTGTGCAGAATAAAGCAGAGCAGGCATTCAAGGATATGTTCAATTGCTACTTCAACATTACTGTCGGAGATAAGGTCATGACAATGTTGCTGCTAGACGTTGGCTGTGGATGCAGAGTGGGTACAATCTGAATGAAAATAAATAAAATAAAAAAATAAATTAAAATAAAAAGACCAAAAGGGAAAAAGAAAAAAATCTGTTCAGGTTTTTAGCCAGATCTGCTGGATTCAGACAGAAAATTCAATCAGGGAAAGAAAAAAAGAAACAAAATGAAAATCCAAAGCCCAGACTGATGTAGCAAAAGTGAAGTGAATTTCACAACATGCAAACATAGTGGAGGAATGCTATAATATTCTTGTAACCTCAATCCACTCTTCTCCCAGCACTTATTGCTCTCATTAGTTAGGAAATATCTAAAAGCAGATAGTGAATTTCTTGTGTGAGGACAGTCTCTTTAATGTATTCTGAACATGCCTACTATAATTTCAGAGGTTCTATACAAAAATAATATTACCTCTTGGGGTTTTTCTGTATTATTTCTAAGCACAGGAAACATTAAAATGCAGCAAGTCTGGAAAGGTCAAACTGTATCTCCTCTCATTCTGCACAGGACTTCAGAAATGATCAAAAGGTTACGCTGAGGTAACTGATATGAAACCTGAACCACTGTGATCACAAAACTTGCATCAATTTGTGCCCATGCAGGTGAAGCATCATCTCTTTTCACTCCTGAAAAATGATTATTTTGTTTTATTTTACATTTTATGGCTATTTGGAAGTGTTTGTTCCTAATGACTACTCCTCACAGACGTGCATCATTGTAGTTTAATTACATAGAGACACTGTCAGCCTGGAGGAACCCAACCTGTAAATTACACCCATACTGAATATGGAAGGTGAGTGATTTGTGACTTGGGATTTGGAAGGCTGCCTTGCTTTCCTGCTCTCCCACCACTTCTGAGCTGGTAAAAGCAGGAGACTGCCAACGTGTAGCGCTTGCTCAGACACACTTCCTTCCTCTCTCATTATTCCTCTATGTGGGGCAGAGATTTGATGAGGGCGCAGTTGCCAGTGTGTGCTTAGGCTCTGCATTTGACTAGGGAAGGAAAGAAAAGTCAGTGCCAGCTACCTGGGTGCAGAATGGAGGAAGAAATGTTACCCAAGGATGGCAGTAAACCCCTGCTATTACAAACCAGGTATTTTAAAGTTATTTTAATAAAGAACCTTCATTTTTAAGTTCCCCTCAGAAAGGTCAACATGTGCATGATAAAAGTGCACTTTACCTGGGAAAGGTGAAGGGCTAAGTCAGTTCTACTGGGATTTGAACGTGTGAAGAAGAATTTGAACATGAACAAGGCAGTGGAGGAACTTCAAACCTGCAGTATAATGCTAAGCCAGAATGTTGTGCCAGCCAGAGGCAGGTAGAAGGGACCCAGAGAACTCCTCTAAACACTTCAGCTCCCTGGAAGACCTCAGAGGCGGAAGCACTTTCAGGTAGTTTCTAATCATCTAGCAGCTAAATATGCTCTGCTACTTTGCAGATGTTTCCAAGGGGTCTGAGTGATACAGGCATGGTGGCAGTGGTTACTACCCCTAGGCTTAGAAATTAAAATACATGCTGTGTGATGTTTTCATGTATTTATCAAAAAATAAGTATTAATTTTTAATGAATATTTCTGATTATGGACATTTTCTAGACTCTGTCCTTTATTTATATATATACAAGCACATTTTATGCCCTGCATTTTAATCTATAAACCCTACAATTCTCCTCTTTCAATCCTTTTCAGCATCTACTCTGCTAAAATTATTTTAATGTAGCTAGTGAACATCCAAAGATGAGAGAGGTAGAATCAGAACTGATTATTTAACCCCCAACTGAAATTTAATTCTTTAGAAGGAAGGAGAGTTCATAATGGATTTAGGAACCATGTGAAGTTCCATACTGTAAATTCATTATTTGGTTTTAGTTACAATTTCTCAAAGTACTAATGGCACAGAAAAAGGAGCAGGAAATCACTGAGAGACAATCACTACATGTGGCAGCTGGGAGAAAGGAGGTAAACTGAAATTGCAGGAATTTACTTCAGACTGTAATAGGCTTATGTTAGCTAACACATAGCAACTAATATACGATAAAATCCCAGTGCAGAAAGACTGTTTTTAGTTTCACATGTGAACAGAAAAAGGGGGCCTACAAAAATGCTGGAGAGGGCCTTTTTACAAAGGCCTGTAGTGATAAGACAAAGGGGAATGGCTTTAAACTGAAACAGAGTATATTTAGATTAGATTTAGATTAGGAAGAAGTTCTCCACTGTGAGAGTGCTGAGGCGCTGGCACAGGCTGCCCAGAGAAGCTGTGGCTGCCCAGAGAAGCTGTGGCTGCCCAGTCCCTGGCAGTGTTCAAGGCCAGGCTGGACAGGGCTTGGAGCAACCTGGACTGGTGGAAGGGGTCCCTGCCCGTGGCAGGGGGTTGGAACTGGATGAGCTTTAAGGTCCCTTCCAACTCAAACTACTCTGTGATTCTATACCTGAATCTCACTTCTCCTGTATAATGGGATATTACTTTCTGGCAGGTAAGATTTTAAGAGCTTTTATATTCCAGGTGCTGTTTCCAAGAGCTGATTCCTAAGTTGCCATCACTTTTGTGTGTACTCTGAATATGAAATCAGCTTCCTTTCTCTGGTACAGCAGCCACCATCCTGAGTCCATGAGTTCCCAAATGGAGTATTTCAATGCCATGTGAAAATGTAGGAGTGAGAGATGTCATGGGCGGGGAGACTCCTTTCCAACCTCGTATTTTATGCTGATTCTGCACTGAATATGGCAGGATTAGACATGCCATTGGTAACCCAATGCCATCTTAAGTTACATCATCCTGATGGGGTCATGACTTTGCATCACTTGAGAAGCCCACTGCAGGGCAAAGAACTGATTTGGTTTCCCAAGTCTCAAGTGCACCTCTCAGGACCTCCCTCCCATACAGTAAGCAGCAACTTTTAAAGGGAGAGGCTACAACCAATCAGTGAACCAGGGAATGACAGAAATATTGGTGAAGCAACCCAGTATAACACTGTGCTCTTCCAGAGATTTACACAACAGGCGGGGTTTAAAACAAACACAAGAATAGATGCTATTTAATTAGGACCTTCACAGAAAAACATCTGGTATAATTGGTTAAGGGGAAGTCTTTACTGAGGCAACATTTATTGGGATATAAACAATGTCCAATTGTAAAAGCTAATTAAACAGCAGGGCTAAGGTAACAGAGAGTTTTGTCTGCATGACTAGGATATAAGGTTTATAATCCATGCTGTTATGGGACAACAGCAGCAAGAACAAATAATTGTGTATCCAAAAAGTCAATTATGCCCTTCTTTTAGTAATAACATGCTCCAGAGGTCAGAGAAGACTTGTTCTTTAAGTAACATAGCCAGTTCTCAATAGAATCTGAAACTTGATTACTATTCAGTGTTTGTTAGGAAATTGAAAGTGGCAAAACAAGCCTGATGGGTAGTCCACCCTATTCAATGGTACATAATTAGCCCATCACTGACAAGCTGTAGGTACCCTGATGGCCTTTGCTTTCACAGAGCAAACTCCATTTTTGAGCCATCTGCCCTGTAGCAGTTTCCAAGCAACTTGCATCATTGACCATGTATTATTTCAAAATGTACTTTTTAAAAAAGCTCATTTACAAGTAATAGAGATATTTATATATATGTATGAGTACAGTTGAACTAATGCAAACTTATATGGCAGGTACACACATATCCATGTAGCTACAAATTCAGTGACAAATCCATCTTGTAGAGTTTCCTCAGAGCTTCTGCAATGGGCGACAGCCTGGGTTCACCTGACCCCTCCAGATTCCTCCAGATTCCTCCAGGTTACTCACAGGAAAGCCTTCACCTTCTGCAGCACATCCAGGGTTGTTTCTACTTGGCAGCACTGTACCTGCTGTTACAATCCCTTCAAATGCAGTCTCTGTAACAAAGAAAATCCTGCTTTATTCACTCTCTTCTTGCTTATCTTCTTTGCACCGGTGGAACGATGAGCCTCTGCAAACTGGAAGGAAATGAAGTTTCAGAGGCCAGGCAGATACTCCCTCCTCTGTGAAGAGAAGGATATTTTCCCCTGAATGCTGCTCTATGCACCATGGGGTTTGAGAAGCACCATTTGCCACATACTACGAACAACTACAACAGAGAAGTCCTCTTCCAAACCAATGATATCCACAAGAGCTTTTCATCCTTTTTTAAAATAGTTATCTTGACACAGAACTAGCTGCAGTGAATTTGCTGTACTTCCCTACTATGGCATCGAGCAACTTGAGACGGCTGCGTGCTGAGCAGCAATACACAAACACACTGAAACCTTAAGCTACTCAATGGCCTTTTAAAGTGCACATAATTTTCTCAGAAACCAAGTATCTTCAGCAAGTGGAAAAACTAACTTTCAAAACTTTACATGTTTTTTTAAATTCCTAGCCTCTAGCAATGTATTATAATATAAAAACTATGCTCAAAACCTTATATATTTTCACAATAATTTTTACTTTAAATAATTTAATTAACTGCCTTTTAGATTGGAAAGCAGCAAGGACAATTTCAAACAGGAACTTCAAAACTAAGATAGAACCAAAGACTTTTTCAGGATGAAAGAACACATGTAAGGAGGATCAAGACCCTACAGTGAGATCAGCCATTAGCTAATTAAATATGTGACTAAAATTCATCACTTTAAATAGCAGCCATATTGATGGGGAGCAATCTGGTCAGCAAACAAATGATAGTGGATTTTTTTTCCCCCCATATCTTCAGAGAGAAACATTTATCTTAATAAGATTCACTATGCCATAATACACGCGGAATAAGTCAATGCTTACTAATTAAAGGACAGTGTCAACCTGATTTTCTAAACAGCTAATTAAAATATGTAGCATCTAATACTGCACTTCTTGCAAAGTATGCTGTTTAAAAAATACATCCCTGTAAAAGTTACTTGTTTTCCTATTCCCTTGTGTTTGCTTTTTTAATTGGTTTTTCAACAAAGGAGGATCTGCTGAACCAAGGTTCTATTTCTGTATCCAGTTCCATTAACGCACACCCCCGTACTTAGGTTGTAGGTCTGAAAAGCTAGGCAAGGAAACAACGACACTAATCTGAAGGGTTTGCTGTTGTTGCTTTTTCAAGGATGACAAGATTTTCTCTCTCTCTTTTGGGGAGGATTTTAGGTAATGTAGATGTCACTTGAAACTATAAAATTTTCAAAGAGAAATGTTATTTTCCTATTCATGAAGAATCTTTAACCTTCCATTTTATAGATTACATTAGTTTCTCAGAATAAGTAGGCTTTTGTGTTTCTTATTCTGATTCTGTATGTAGCTTTTTCAAGAGAAAGAAGTTGTTGTAGATCTGTCAGCAAGGCTCTGGGAGTAGGAGGATGTTTGGATTTCCGGCATATTGCAACGCAGTTCTTGGCCACCAGCAAAGCTCTGTGTGTGAATCTCATTTTATATCCCTTGTTTGCAATACCACATATTTTAAGAGACATTTGAAATAGTCTCTTCACTCCTAATCCTAGATAAGTAATCAAAAATCATTCCCTAAAAGAAATCGAGAAGGCAAAATACCTACTTTTATGTAGCTCACACCATGAGAGACTGTGGATGAAATGATGCTGTCCCAGAAATGGAATAAAATCTGTTGTATATTGAACAATTTCAGTCTGCATCCAAAGTTCTTAGCTCAAAACAGCCCATTGTTTGCTATATTTTTTTCTTTCCAGATTCAGATGTAACAGTATTTTGAATGACACACTTTTTGCATTAAAACATCATTAGCCAGCTAATCTTATTACTCAATTTATTAATATTGTAAAATGTGTATTTTTGCAGTACAGAAATCTGACACAGTAAATGATGAAATCTGTGACTGCTAATTAGTTTCAGACCTGGAAGTATATGGAACTCGTCCCCAATTCATATTTGCGTTCTTCTTTTCTCTGAAGATCACCCAAGTCACCACTCCCATTATTTCTCCTTCTTTTCCATCCTTGACCAATACATAGAAAACATCAATTCTCCAGCCAAGGCATATGCAACAGAATTCAGAACACATCAGGATAGATCCTTCCTCAGTTGGAGGAATCACTGTGTTATCAGTATGAGGTCCTGCCTGCCCTGGGCAGCATAAAACAAGGTTGGGATTTCCAAACATTTTTTCTCCTCCAGCAAAGGTGATTTTTGTCATGTGTTAGCTGACATATTATAAACACAGCTTCTCCTTTCACTTCCTGAACCCTTTCATAGGCAGGCACCCACCTCCTCACAAATTGCAGTGAAAATTCAGTGGCTGACCAGAGGCTTTAGCAATCTCTACACAAAACAATGAATTGAAACCAATCCTCTCCATTGTAATAATTCCAGAATAAAAAGATAACTAAGAGTTGTGTTGACAATGACTTAGGAGTGCAAAATACTTTAACTGTCTGCATTCTGCAGTGTTAACAGGAGTTAAAACTTGGTTTAGTTATTAAAGTAATCAGGTATGAATCAAAGAAACCTCAAGAGATGCTGTTGTTGAGGAAGCAGATATTAGTTTCACACAAACAAGCATTTTTCTTATCCTAACTTCATCTTAATGGGTATACATCTTTAATAAACAAAACTATTATTCTGAATTGTATCAAGAAATTTCTATCTTTAATACGGCTCCAACAAAAAAAAATACTGAAATGCTAAAAGCATTTTGTTTTTTTACAAACACATCTAGCATTGCCATAATGCAATCTTGTAAATGCCAAAAACATGAAGCCATGATCTATAATTTTAAAATGCCAGTGATTTCCAAGCTGTCACTGATCTTGGAAAATTTCCCCAGTAGCATGTGGAGATCAATAACGGTTTATAGACTTTTTAGTCCCAGTTTATAGGGAATGTGTAACTATGGACTATGTCAAATCTCTTAACTGAGAAGTGAAAGACTTGATTTCATGCTTAAAACTACCCAAAAGCCCATAATGCTAAAGAAAAGCAAGAAGGATGATCCAGGGAACTACAGGCCAGTCAGTGCCTGCTTGCTCTCTGGAATAATAATGGTGCAAGTGCAGCAGCCATTTCTGAGGAAGAAAGAAAGGAAGGTGATTAGAAACGGTGTCCAGCATGGATTTCCCAAGTTTGCCATGCTTGACCAAGCCTAATTACCTTCAGTGATGAAATGGCAAGATGTGCAGACAAAGGAAGAGCAGTAGGTGTTGTCCACCTTGACTTCAGAGAGGCCTTCAGCACGCTCTCCCATAGCACACTTGTATCCAAGTTGGGACATTACTGTGTGGATGGGTGGGATTACTGCTAGATGGGTGAAAATCCAGCTTTATGGGCACAATGGGCTAATGATTCATATTCCACCCAACAGCTGGTTACAAGTGGTGTTCCTTGGAAGTCTACCTTTCAACCTACAGCACTGAGCATCTTTATCAGTGGCCTGGAGAACACAGAGCACAACTTGGTCAGGCTTGCAGAAGGCATTGAACTAGGAGATGCCATCAGCGCTCTGAAGATCAGAATTGTCATTTAGGGAGATGTACACAGGCTGGAGGAATGGACTGACAGGAACCTCAGGAAACTCAACAAGGATACATGAAAAATCCTGCACCTGGGACAGGCTAACCCCCTACAGTGGTATAGGATCAGACTGTATGGCTGAGAAGCAGCTCTGCAGATGAAGGTCCTGGTGATGTTGTAGACTACACACAAGTCAGCAGTGCACTCCAGCAGCAGTGAAGGCTAACAGCATATTGTGCTCTGCCAACAGGTGCATCAACAGTAGATGGAGAGAGATTTAATTATTCCCTTTCCCTCCATATTATTCAGACTGGTTTTGTATCTGGAATATTATGGGGGACCCTGTACATGAAAGATTCTGATAAGAGTATTAAGCAGACAAGCACTGAGATGATTAGAGGACTGGAGCACTTGCTCTTTGAGGAAAGCCTGAGAGACAACAGCTTACTTATTCTTGGTTGCTTATTGGAGAAGAGTCAAGTTTCAAAACACCTAAAACCAACCAGCCCATACTGAAGAAGAGGTGACTGAAAAGATGGAGCTAGGCTCATTACTAAGGTGCAACTGGATATAAGGGAAAGTAATTAAATAAAAGGCTACTTAAGACTGGAACAGGTCACCCAGCGAGGCTGGGGAGTCTCCATCCTGTCAGGTTTTCCAAATTTCATTGCAGCAAGTCCTGAACAAACAGATGTGTTTTCAAACTGATGCTGACCCTGACTTGGGAGTTTGCAGTAGAATGCCTCTCAAGGTCCCTTCCAACCGAATGATTCTATGATTCCATGTACATTTAAAGAGTCTTTTTGAAGTTCCCATCCATCCCATCCTTAGGGTTGTCACTTTACATATGTAGTTATGGGCTGATGTCAAAAGAAATTAAATTAACATGTCCTCCTCATCTTTTATCTCAGAAGCAGATTTAAGATCAATATTCTGTGTGTGCTCATCCTAAATTCCACTACAAGATTAATGTATCTTATTACCAGAAAATACCTTTTACTCACTATTTTTCCTTCCTTGCACATGTACCCATGTGAAAGTGGATAAGAATTTTGTTGTACCATGGAACCTTTCTCTTCTGGATCCAGATGGTTTTCTATTTGATATTTTATAGAAGAGGTACTGAAAAATAGTTTTATCTTTGATTATGTCTCTTTACAGCTTATACATCAATGGTTTTCATTGTGGTAGATCAATTCTTTTCTATGCTCATCCATTTCTCAGTCTTCTGTTTCATCTAATTTTTCATCAGCTGAATCTTTGCCTTGTGTAACTGAAGTACAAGCTGTAAATTAACACGTATTGCTGTGTCTGTATGTCCACAATTCCTGAACATTAACTGGGTAAGAAACTGTGATGCACACCGGTAACAAAGCATGCTATATGCCAACACTGTGAACGAACGTGAATTCTTAACTGTTTTCATGAAACTCAAAATTGAATTACCCCAGTTAATGAAGGAAGACACTGGAACTAGAATCCTCCTCCAACCTTAGGTTTCATCTCTTTACAGTTAAATTCACACTGTAAACTCCCTGGTTAGCAAGCAAGATATTGTGGGCAATCCTGAAAATCATAGAATCATGGAATCATAGAATGGTTTGGTTTGGAAGGGACCTTAAAAATGAACAGTACTACTGTTCAGTAACAGTAAATGATTACACATTCTAAATGTGATGGTATTTAGCAAATACTGGAAATGAATCATATATATTCTTCCCAATTCCTTTTGTAAGAGTGTCTAAACACCTTAAACTGTGCAGTTTCATATCCAAGGTCTTATTTCCAATATCATGAAAGACTGCCTTAAAGTATTTAAACCTTGCGTTGTATCACTAAGCTGTAAGGAAAACTTACAAACATACAAAATTAAAGTGGCCACTAGAATTCTTTAGCTTTTGTGCAATTAAAGTGCCATAAAATGGGATTTCTAAGATACGACAAATATACAAAATTATTAAGCATTAAAATAGCTAGGAGCCTATTTGGGGGCAACAATGGCATGCGTTGGTGGCTTTGCCACAAACTAAAAAACCCAACTTGTTTTAAATCACATGAAAAATCTAGCATTTTTTCCAAGGTACAGTAATGTGTGTGTATACAAATACAGGAAAGTTTAAATCTACAAGGAAAATACCTTAAAAGTCCAGAAAGGCAATAAACAAGCAGTCCTTGTACTTTATCCTTATTTTTCTATTCCTGGCTGTGCAAGTCAGAAAAAGTAGAGAGTTGAGGCAGCAGTGGAAGACTCACCAAAATATATTTCAAAAAGAAGAAAAGATATTCAAATTGGTATACAAAAGATCAATAATGTTACACTGACTGTGGCAGCCAGAGTGAACATGAAGTCATGTGGCTCTGAGGCCTGATCTTTTAAGCTGCTCCTAATTAAATGCAGCTTTGCTCCTACTGGATGCTAAGAGCTTTCCAGGTTACTGCCTATATTAAATGAAAATTAGATGCTTAATCTGTATGAACGTTGCAAAGTTGATTGAAAAAAGATAATGTGTGAAGTCTGTGTCAAAAAAGAATATTGCTGATTCATTCCAATGTGCTTAGACATTCCTGAACTCCGATGTTTCATCAGTACCTCATAGTATAGGTCATAATCCTTAGCAGATAAACGCTTAATCCAAGATAAATCGTAATAAATCCAAATGAGATTAGACCTTTACCAACATATTCAACGAGCGGTGTAAAAACATGTTTGAGTGACTGTGATGCAGCAGTGGGAGTCACTGACTCAATTACGCTCAGAACTTCAGAGAAGGTGCAATAATAGTTAAAAGCAAAGCAGAAATTTACTGGCAAGAGCCACTCGGGGGGCTCTTCTCCAGCCTCACTTCTGAACATTATTCTTCTGATCTGTGAGCCTTCACAGTTTAAATCAGTGCTCTGTCAAAGTCACCTACTTTCTGAAACAAATGTTTTATTTATCTCCTCCTCCCCACTCCTACTATTCTGAATCTGAATAAAACCTGCAGGAGCCTTAAGGCTAAATCATTCAGGGGATCCACTGGCACTTTCATTCCCTCTGTATTCAGTAGTTCAGGATATCTGGATGACTTGTCAAGTATTTACAATAAAGCATATCTCTGCATAGATTTTTAAAAAATCAAAAAGCCGTGTTAAAATTAACAGTGCCATGACTAAAGGCATTATGGTTATAGCTGGACAATAAGACTAGAAAAATTGTTTGGTGCTAGAATCAGAGATTGCCACAGAGGTCTGGAAGCTTTACCTGGAAGAAATTTTGTCCCTCTTTATTTGTGATACAAGCATAACCCCTTAACCTGCCAACTGTACGCACAGCTGTGAACAAAAAGCTGCTGCCTTGAGGCAGAAACATTTCAGTTACGTTTTAAAAAGGGTTTTTATTCTGAATAATGAAACTTCCAAGAAATCCTAGTAAAAAAACCCCGATGTTGCCTTACATGATCGATTGGGGGGGGGGGAAAATCACTATAGAAAATTACTACCTAATAAATTGTAACATGAATTAAACTAAAATTCAGAATGAAGCTGTGTGGATTCCATTAGTATTACTGAGCACACTCAAGAGTGGTGATCCTGGGACACTGGCTTCATGGGAGTTTCGACCGCGTGAGGAATTAAAAGCTGGTATCTGATGTCCTCAAAGCCTGTGATGTGTTTATAGCTTTTACAGGTCAGTTGCAAAGATAAGCTTTGTAATGGCTTTCTACACTTACCTTGAAAAAGCACTTACACTCTTTCCACTGCTTAAAATAAATCTTTACTTCTGACAACATTTGCTATTTATTCTAAAAACAGCGGAGTACGTTAACAATATACTGCTTCAGAATGCTGTATTCTGAACAGGAGATCTCCCCATTGTACTCTAACAGCACTGTGAAGCTCTCAGATTTTGTCACCATGACTTTAGCTACTCCTGCTGTTTCATCATCAAGTAAAACAAGCAAAACTGTGCCTTAGGTGTTATGATTCTTACAGTGACCGAGGTAAGCCAGTTCTCATCAGGAAATCACGCCCACTCCATTCAGTCCAGGTTTCTAAACTTCTGCAGATCCTGTTGGCTGCTCAGGTTAGACAAAGAAACAGGGCGGACTGTGGGAGGAGTAATGTGAATTAGGTGCTCAGGTGGAGAGAGATGCACATAGACAAAGCAACACAGGTGCTTTTCTGGTTCACGCGCAGAATGAGCACTCACGTCCTTTGAGTTGAGGCGTCACATCATTCTCATTGCCTACAACATACAACTCATTTTTCTGACAGAGAAACGTAAGTTCTTATTTTAGAAGGCACGTTTGTGTTTGGTTTTGTCATGTAATAAGGTACGAAGTAACATCAAAATGAACTAAATATTTTACTTTGTGTAGTACATGTCTGAATCATGTATTAGCAGTATTCAGCTGTGTCCTGGGTTCAGCAGTAGCAGTCATTTTTCTCAGTCTTAGTAGCTGGGCTAACCACGAAAACCTGTAAGAAACATCCCCTTTTCTTGGTACTTGGGAGGATCTACCTAGAATTCTCTTTTCAGAATAGCATGCCACATAATCATCATTAGTTGTGGAACAATGCAGACCTTTTGCTATATCCGTGGGAAAATACTTGCATGATAACCAGATCCAGTAGGAACTATAAAACGGTATATACATGTTTTTGGAATATTAAGTTGAATTCTTCTATCCCCCCCACCTCCCACCCCCACCTAAAAAATGTAGCCAAATAACTGAAATATTGAATAGTGCAGACTCAGTATACTGCAAGTGAAACTGTGTAAGAGATGTCATTTTCTTTAGGTCTACAGAGCTTCAAAGTGAACCGCTTTTAGAAAAGCCGTTGTCTAATGGGGTGATACCTTATCATTTAATGGCTTGATGCCCTTTTCTTCACTGTTGTTTGGAGCTAGACTTCTCAATTTTTAGAAATATCAATACCTCTTCAAAGGAAAGCTGTAGAGGCTGCAAGTCAGGAGGGGTTTCTGCAATTCTGTCAAAACACACAGATACAGTGCACCTACAGGTTCAGCAACACTCCTTTGGTACAGCGAGAAGTAGTTTGCTATCAGCACACTGTTTAGGGGTAGATGATCTTTAATACAGGGTGCACTGAGGACATCAAACTTGTATTCAGGAAAAAAAGAAATAACATCTGAATTTAGCCTTGTCTGGATTTCTGACAATCACATTTTATCTCCACTTTTCAGTGTAATTTATGTATTTCAGGGGTTGCCTGCACAAAGTGTATCACAGGTTCTCTCTGTGATAGTGTGTCTCTAAAACAAGAGGATTTTGACCAAACTAATAGACAGATGAAGCCAAACAAACAAATCCCTGCTATGCTAATTTCTGAAACAGATGGCTCTGATCCAGTATTTGCTAGCAAATGTAATTCACTGTCAATCTAGCACAGAATCGTGTATGTCTTTCTGTCATTCTGTATGTATAGCACATAGGGAGAAATCTGGCTCAGGATACTCCACCCACAGCTAAATTTATACACAAAGAACTGAAAATCAAAGTGCATAAACAAGCACAAATTCTGCTGTCCTTACTGGAAGCGGAGATTAGACCACTGTTTTGAAGTTGCAGGTATAGATCTTCAAAAGCCCTAAGATGTTAGGGCTCCAGTCTTCCCTCACTTTGTGGTAAAAATACCCTTGAAATGAATGCAAGCTGTATATATGGCTTGCAGCATAAGACTATACCAGGCAAACTATTCTGTAAACTTTTAATTTTCTAGAAACCAGATTTTTTATTTTTGTAATGCCTGAGATTTTGTTACCTTTAACTCCTTAGAAAATAAAAAAGAGATAAAAATGTAAGTAATTTCACATCCAGCCTCCTGACCAGGCCATGCAGTTGAAGCTGTGGGTCTAATTCAGCCTTCAGAGACAGGCTGTCTTTGCTGCTGGTGTATCTTCAGCTAAATTTAGCCTAATGTTAAGAATGACCTACACAGCAAGGAAATAAACTGTTTGAAAAAATATAGGACAAAGCATATGTTTAAGGGAAAGCTTCCCACAATGTTCTATTTGTGGCACACGATCATACATTTGTGTCACATCATCTTATCCTTTCCCTGAGCATTGATTGAAAAAGAGGCTTTTTAACCTACTCAGAAGAATTCTTCGTACATCTTTACCGGCGAGGTTCACGGACCCGGTCAGGAGCTGGGGGGGGGAGCATCTCCGAGCAGGAGATCGAAACAAACCCCCTCCTGCCTGCTGCACCTTATTTTCACTTCCAAGCGCTGAGGCACCTGGATGCGACGCGGCCCCGGGAGGGAGCGGAGCTGCGCACACCCGCTGGGTACGTTACCCCGGCTCCGGTCCTTCCCTTCAGGCACCCATCCGCGGAGGTCCCCCCTCCGCGGGGCTCACCGCCCCACACACAGGCATTCCCCCTCTCCTCACCCTCCCCAACTGCCCCACGACCTCCCCTCTCCCGGCTGCTCAACGCGCCCGTTTGAGATTAAAAAGCCATTTCCCGGTCCCCCTGCCCCCCCTTCCACCCGGGCGCTGCCGCTGCCAAGATGGCGGCGCCGCCTCACGCCGCTCCGTAGAGCTGCGCCGCGCCGCGCCCCGCCCGGCTGCGCGGGAGACCCCGTGCCCGCCGCCGCCACGTGCTGCCGTCGCGCGCTGCCCGGCCGCGCGTCTCGTGCTTGGTACCGCCGCGGAAGATGCGCGTCCAAGCCGCGGTGAGAAAACATCTTCCGCCTTCGCTTCTTTTTCCTCCTCCTGCTCTTCCTCCTCCTCCTTCGATTCGCACGGTTCTACCGGGCGTGGAGGGGCGCACATAAGAGCGGGATCCCTGCAGCTGCGGAAAGGGAGCGTGGGGGGAGCGGGTGGGAAGAGCAGGGTATTCAGGGATCGCTGTGGAGTGGGGGAGCCGGAGCCTTTTGCTTCCTTCCTTCCCCCCCCCCCCCCCCCCTCCTCCTCTCCCCCCCCTCTCCCCCCCCCCCCCCCCCCCCCCCCCCTTGCTCCCCCCCTCCTCCTTTCTCTTCCCCCTTCTCTCCCTCCTCCCTTTCCTCCC
>WYDI02036020.1:0-28285 GCA_009867235.2 Psittacus erithacus | reverse complement strand
TAGAGGGAAAAGAAAAAAAAAAAAAAAAAAAAAAAAAAAAAAAAAAAAAAAAAAAAAAACAAAAAAACAAAAAAAAAAAAAAAAAAAAAAAAAAAAAAAAAAAAAAAAAAAGCATTCAGCTATTTTAAAATAAATAATTTTAAACCACAGAATTTTTTTCTTCACCAGCCTGTAATTTCAGTCCATGAGACAGAGATGTTGCTAAAAGCACTCAAGAACTTGGGCAGGGTAACTTTAATAACTAGCTTTTCTTCAAGAGTGAAAAATGACTGGTAAATCTGTACCAAATTCATACGTCACATAAGGAGCACATACAAGCACAGCCAAGTCTCTGCTTTTACTTTCTAATTAACTTCACAACTCTCTTGACTTTGGCCCTCATTTAAATCATTACTAAATTACATAAACTATAAAAAAGCCATTGTCTATACTTTTTATTAAACAGGGTACATGAATATGGGGCAGTTGGCACAGGTTCTTCTTTAAAACATGGCTACAGCAAACGGAATCTTCACATAATGCTCTATAAAACTTCAGGTAGACGCTACAAAATAGGAATGCTACATTTGAAAAGCAGCAGAAAAAGGCACAGCATTGCAGGCATTAAATAAATCTTTCTCAACACTGATGGCACATCTTGCCATGACCTCCAAACTGCAGATCTGGCATATGTAAAGAGAATTAAGAGATGAGCTCTTCCAGCTCCCTTTTTTCAATGATCAAATTCGGTATCTTCCACACGCAGGAAGCAGGGAAGGAAAAATATAAACTACACTCACATAGTGCTGCAGTTGGGCAAAATATTCTGTACTTTAGTTTCTCTAACTGTAAACTAGAGGTAACAGTTACTAATCTTTGTTAAATTCTATATAAAGATTGTTACTAGCCAGGCATCATTTCACATAGTGCAGACATAAAAACTATCTCCACGGTACACCAGAGCAGCTGTTTAATGAAGCACAGACACACAACATAATGCAATTTTATTCTGGCAGCAAAACCAGAAAAAAAAAAAAAAAAAGCTCTTTTCCATTTCCTTCTATTTACACACAGTGGAAGCACACAAGGAGTACTGGAGCTTTGATCAAGACATTGGCCTTAATAGTCACGTTATTGCAGAAAAGAACTATGCTTGATGTAGGGTTTTCTTTGAACCTCTTGTTTTTATGTGGACTTCCCCATACACTTGCAAGGAGCAGCACCTTCCTATCCATTTGCATGTGCTAAGACATGGTTAGCTGACAATTCTAAAAGAGAAATCCCAGCAAATAAGTGACTGCTGGTACAATCTAGCTATTTCTGCTCTTTTGAAGATGGCCTGCTTAAGTTTTATAAAAGCTTACAGCAAATATTAAATGGCTCCTTACACTATATTAGTTTTAAATTCACTAGTGACTTGAAGAAAATTAAATATGACTATGAAAGTTTCCAAACAAAAGCCTATAAAATAATGCAGTGAGCAGTATTATTTTAGTCCCAATGTGCTGTTTAAGATTTAAAAGATGTCCCTGAAAGACATCTTCTCTGAACAGATTTGAGGACATTTTCCTAGAGCTGATTGTATCTACAGATTGCTCATCTCAAGTAAGTTATTTGCCCTTTAATATTCTTACATTTGTGTTGACTGAAACAAGTGTATAAAATGTGTTTTCTCATCGGAAATCTCCAGTTCCCACAAGACTTCCATTTAATGTTACCGTAAGAGAGAGCACACAACCATCTTTGTATGCTTGCCCTAAAGATGAATTATAACACTTCGAAGAAATACTTTGAAAAAGACACTTTTCTTCACATATGAGACGAGTATTCACATGTGATCGGCTTGCTTAAGTTATATATCGTAAAGTCATGCAGAATTTGGATTCTAGTAAGTTTGAACAACAGCTACTAATACTTTGGAGAGTATTACTGCAATAGTGTAGGCCCATAACAAGCCTCCAGTGAGCACATACACATACATAAGCACCTTTCCGTCCATTAAGCATAGGTTAAACCCTCTCTGTAAATTGTCACTTCAAGGTGTTTTTAAAAGATCTAAAGTGCACTTTCACACCAGCTCAGTTCCATTCAGCACAATGGTTTCTTTGATGCACTCTAGTGAGGGGGTTTTATTTTGTGTAAACTATTACAGCAATATTTTCTAATTGAGTCCTTGATTTTCACACGCAGCTATCAGCAACATGAAGACATGAAACAACAAAGAAAGAAAATTCAGAATGGGCAGTTTTACGTATGGACGCAGCTAGGATAGGCGCTAATGCTGTGCCTCTCCCGTCTCACTTTCCTAAGAGTCTTTCAGCGCTAAAACAAGTAGCCATTGTCAACTGTTCAGGAGGAAATGACAACATTTCTCTAACAGAGATATTTGATCACATTCTTCACAAAGTTTTGGTATTATCTTCAAAAATTCATCTGATTTTTGTCCAAGGGTAACCTCGGGATTTGGCAATTTCCTTCAAACATCCTGCGCACGAAAAGACACTACCAGAAACCTCTTCAGGTAACACAATTCGCCAGTCCTAAGTTAAAGGTTGGACTTAATGATCGCAAAGATCTTTTCAAACCTAAATGATTCTGTAATTCCTCATGTGTAATACAAATACAGGACCTAGTTCAGAAAAAAAAAAAAAAACAACCAATCAACAACCCATACAGCAAATATTCACTGTCCCGAAGATGCTGTAACCAATATTGTAATGGAGACGCATATTTGTAAAAATTCAAGGGAGAGGCTACAATAAATTCTTTTTTGGATTATTCTTGTCTACCATTTACATACTTGGGAATAAATTAGACAGCACCTCTATTAAAAAAATCAAATCACATACATACAAAGTGCATACATATATCATATAAACACAGTTAAATACTGCGCTATTTCAGAAAATGCTTTCAGAAAATAGCATAAACTTTCAGAACACTGGTCAAACTAACTGCATGGCAACTTGGGATTATTTCGTATTTCACTATTCTCCAATTTTATATTACACACACTTTGAGGACTATGAAAGGAGAAATAGGTATCTTCACAGAAACTGCTTGATTGTAACTTTCCTTAGTAGGTTTTTTTTCATTTGCACATAACCAATGCCATTTAAATGCTTTTAAAAGCAGATGGATCAGTATACACAAGAAATACAGCAAATAAGATGTTGGTGTTTTCTTAATTTATATTTGTAGTCCTCTACAGACTCAGCTGCACATTCAGCAACTGAAGACTCTGGAAGTCAGGACGTAACTGGAGACAGTTAGTTCCCATCTGAAAAGCAGTCCACCATTCCTAGGGACTGACATAGGAAAGTAAGATTTTTACTCTCATTATGCTTGGAAAATGTGGATTTTGGTGAAAACAAGGGTGCAAGAACAGGACAGTATAATTGGAATGTCTGAAGGGAAGTTTAGAGTCAAATTCCTGGCTGATGTTTGACCTATTGTGGAAAAAAAAAGGGCATTAAGCTCTGAGCCAGATCAAAACTCAGGGCAGCAGCAGCCAATTGCTCTTTCTCTAGACAGAGAACCCAGAACAGGTTTGCAGCCTCTGCTTTCAGATGCAGAACATCTTTGCAAAACGTATACCACTTGTGACATGTTTTCAACTTGCATTATTTACCTTCTATAAATATCAAATATAAAACCAGCACTAGCTCACAGAGACTGTCAGGTCACCAGCTCTATGTGCTCTTTCACACTGAAGCTCAGCTCTTTTGTCTACAGATTATTTGGCAACTGGGAAAAGCAGATCTTTTAAGAAAATAATAGTGAAGCAAACTATGTTTTTTCCACATAGATAAGGGCAAACTCCAACCAGAAAACAAAAGTACATGCATACAACCTAGATATCTAAAGCAAACACGCCAAGAGCAGGAGGAAATATAGCAGTGATTCTCAGCGCACCAGGAACACTACACAGCTACAATATTTGGGCTTTATCTCTCGACAAAGCCTGAGCCAAGAGACCAGAAGTATATCCCTTCTAGCATACTGAGGCAGTAGTGGCACTTTCAGAGAATAAGTTCTCTGTTAGCCACCTAAAAATGCATTTTCAACTAGGTTATTTCACACATTACACGCACACACACTCCTTCATGGCATTTCCAAAGGAGCTAGTGTGACTGAGCAGCCGAGCCTACATCAGCACATAGACAACTTCACATGAGGAAAAAAAGACTGATTTACTAGCTAAAGGTTTCTAGATGGACACCTTCACACTCTAATACTACTCATCTGTAAGGACACTGTCCACTTGGGAACTTACACATTTGTGAGGAAAATGAGGGATAAGTGCAAACAAGTACAAAACGCTGTTGGTTTCCAAACATGGCATTTCTGTGACAGACACAGAAAAGTTCGCAGATAAATTTCTTTCTGAATAAACCTGAAGTATCCCACATTTTTCTCAGACCATACAAGTGCATCATTTTTTAAAAGAAATACAAAAGGTTTTGGCCATCTAGAACTTCCTTCTCTGCTCCGATAGCATATTCCATCCCATGCCCCGAGAAGCAAAACTAGCAAGGGAATCTTCCTTTAAGAACAGAGGATTGCTGGTCAAGAAAAACGTGAATGCAAACCCACATAAACCAGTGTCAGTCAGCAGAGCTCTTTGGCTGTTTAGTTTGTTTCTTAAAGACTGGCATAGCCCCACAATCAGAGAATGAACATGGGAGTTTTGTTACAAGCATATTAGAAGTAAGCTTAATTTTTATTGGCATCACTATTAACACAAAACCTGAGAAATTTTAAACAGTTTTTGGCTGTTGTAAACTATTACATATTCAGTGGAGCCAACATAATGGTCTTATTCAATATGACATGAGAATCTGGCACCAAATGACCACAAAGTCATAGTTCAAAACAGCAATGTGTTTTTGAATCTTCAGAGAATGAACATTTGGAAGTATGCATATATAAATATATATTAAAAAAAAAAACAACCTTTACATCATTTTGATTATCTAAGATTAAGACAAAACCCTGTTCTAATCCCAAATTGGCACATTCATTCATGTACAGCTGATCTGATGCAATATGCAAGCAAAAAACTTGCTTAAAAGGCACTAATTAAATTCAAAACATGTTTGGGGAATTCTTTCTTATGAAAGAATTTGGGACACATGACCAGGCTTGAAGGCTCATTTCTTTATTGCTAATGAGAGGTGGGATTACTCAGACAGGAGCAGCCACCAGGTATTACAGCTCAATCCTACTGAATACAGATGAATATTAATGAAACGTCAGAACGGAAACAGGGGATACAGAGAAGCTTAAAATAAATGATCAGGCAAAGAAACACTACAGCAAACATCCTCCCACTCTTCCATCTACCAGAAGACTTGGAAACATTTGTATGTACCCCTGCTCCTTCAGCCCCTGAAAAATTCCATTCATTTTTCAAGGTTGCATCTTCTCCAGCCATAATAAAATTTTATTAATTTTTTCAACATAGTGACTTACTTTACTGAGAGGTACACTAAGTGCATAAAATGTAACAAAAAACTCATCGAAATTGCTCAAAATAATGAAATCCAGAGTGAAACAATAGTCTAGCAGGACAAGGGTGATTTTGCACACAAAAATGAAGTCAAACGTATGGGAAATCCTTAAGTGTAAGATCTCCTTGCCAAATTACAGCAAGATAAGTTGCTCCAGGATCAACACAGTTGTTCATGCTCTCCTGTGAAACCACTGGTTGTTTAAAACCAGTACTACCATGGGGAACTTGCTCTATTTGCCCTATTCCCAATTCTCCAGGCAATTTATTGTCTGCACCCTGTACCACATATTGCCAAGTACCCATGTGCCAGAACAGCCACCCAGACGCCAAAGAAGAAAGGAAATGCATGCTAGATCTTGTCTTCGGTTCACTAACATCTAATACTCTATCCACTAACATTACAAAGAAGTTTGTGTTTCTAAAAAACTGAAGTATTGGGAAAAAACCCAACAAACAACAACCACATAAAAGTACAAATGAGAAAGGTAAAAAGAACAAGAAAAAGAAACAAATAGTGACTTTTTTAAAAAAAATCTCAGAATGCTACTGTTTTGCTCTGGCACAGTGAAGACTCAGATCTTGGTAATAAAATAATAACTATTCGTCTTCTGCAAGCAATTTAGTTCTTCAAAGTGCTTCCACTGCTTTCAGAGTTCACTGTGGCTATGGACACTTTAGTCAATCATTTTATCAAACAGGACCTAATCAGATCAAACCAGCTAGTAAAGAGGTTCATGTGCCTATCAACATCATATGATATTCAAGGGTTTTACTACAAACTCTACCTAGTCTCAACCCCTGGAGTGAATGGTCTCATCATAAACACAATTCAAAGCTGCTCAAACAAGTTGCAGTTTTCCACTCTTACATCTGCATTAGGTATCAGAGCAGAGTTGCTGCACACCTAAAACAGATTTCTGGCCAGTACAAGCATACTAGAACTGCTCTGCAGATGCTACCTAAGTATTGGAGAAATTCCAAAGGTGATATTCCACAAGTAGGAGAAAATGTCAGTATCTAACTCACACATGGAATTGCTTTTACTACTAACTAATAAAAAAAAGTGAACAGAGAGCCATTCAAGTAACACAGCTGTATGAGCAGTCCAGAAGCAAGCAGAAATTGTTGCGCAAGCGTACGTACAATGGTGGACTGCTGTCCTCAGAGGGTACACTGCCACCAGCCTGTTCCCCACACTCACAGCATAGGTGATGGCTGTAGATTCTTATGTACATGCTTACTACCAAAAATTGAACCTGGTATAGAATTTGGAACTTCATTGCCATTCCAAGTAACGCAGGACTTAAAGCTTTAGGAGAGGAGAGGGACTCTTCATCAGGGACTGTAGCAATAGGACAAGGGGTAATGGAGTAAAACAGAGAAAGTTCAGGTCAGATAAAAGGAAGAAGTTCTTTACTGTGAGGGTGGTGAGGCCCTAGCACAGGTTTTCCAGAGAAGTGATAAATGCCCTGTCCCTGGCAGTGCTCAAAGCTAAGTTGAACGAGGCTTGGGCGACATGATCTGGTGTGAGGCATCCCTGCCCATGGCAGGGGGTTGGAACTAGATGATCTTAAGGTCTTTTCCAGCTCAAACCAGTCTGTGATTCTATGATTCTACATAACAAGCGAATGCCTTTTCAAGTGCCTGATGCATTTCACTGGACACTTCAGCAGTGTCAGGTATTCCAGACTGCATTAGAAGGAA
This sequence comes from Psittacus erithacus, assembly GCA_009867235.2. NCBI lineage: Eukaryota > Metazoa > Chordata > Aves > Psittaciformes > Psittacidae > Psittacus > Psittacus erithacus. The sequence continues at coordinate 21,087 of WYDI02036020.1, read as the reverse complement.
AACCAAGAAGGGCTGGCCAAGCTCCCTATGGAAGCTACAGAGAGCTTTCTACAAGACTTGTTGGCGATTCCCGTCCTCTCCACACACCCCACCCCACCCCACCCCCCCAGTTATTATTCCTGCAGCCAAATTTTTATACATTCCCCCCATTCTACTGCATATTTCTTTACACAGGTATTTTCTCAGACGCTTTCAGCGTCTGGTCTTTCTGTGGAGCTTACATAAAGCCAGCATGGCTGCTTTGGTGTTTCTTATAGACATATACAGGCCTGGCAGACTTAGTGATTCCTTGACAGCATAATCAATTCTATTGTCTGTGCCTAACATAAAAAAAAAAAATAAAGAAGGAGGTAGAGGCTTTCTCATAGTATTCCAGAATTCCAGGCAGAACTGAAAAACTGAGAAGTAACAACAGTTCCAAATTTGAAGAGCTCTTGCATCTCTGCTCCTGGTATGAGGTGGTTTTTTGGTTTGGGGTTTTTGTTAAAGACTGTAGGGAAATATTAGGGTTCTCAAGACCCACTGGGGGGTTTAGCCACATAACTACCACTGAAGTTAAAGATAGTTGCCTGCTCTTAACCTTTTTCTTTTTCCCTCCAAACTATCATCCCTAAAACTTGAGCTCAACCCTGCTGCTTTACTCAGCAAAACAGAACAATTGATCTCAAACGACTTGCATCCAAAGCTCTCAACAACCATTCACCACTCAGCTGTGTAATAACTTTCCTTTCTGTGTTGCAGAAGAGCTACCTGCAGCAGCAGGTTTGGCTTAGCTTCCAGGTTCTCAGAGTCAAGTATACTCAGCCTGCATGTAAACAATTTCCCAGCAATATAAGTGATGGTGGACAGACCCAGCCTGACAGAGGCTACTGGAAAAGGACTGATGAATCATGCCCACCAGATAAAGAGAGGTGGCCAGAACAAATAAATTATGCTTTTAAGCAATTTATGTGCTGCTGCTCTGCAGGCTACTGATTAGGTCAGGATTAGTTCAGGAGAAATTGTCTTACAGCAGACCTGGCAGGGTGACATACTGCATTACCTCTTTGCGCAGGAGGTAATATTACTTTCTGTGATTACTACACTGGCTCAGGAGTAAGAAAATGTAGTACAGCCAGCACAGTTCACACAGCAAGAAGACAGAAGGCAATTCAAATACAGTAAAGCAATTCCAGCAACTAGCTCTTCAGCAATTACTAGTAGCCCTATGGTGACTGCACAAACCTTCTGCAGTCTGCAATACATATCAGTATTGACCCCTACATTTTGCACTGGATAGGTCATTGTTTCTTTTCCAGTTGTAAAGCCTCTTCTGAAGCTTTTTAATTTGCAACAGAAAGATTAAAGATGCTGCTTTTCACAGGCGCTGCTGCTCGATTTACCACCTTCAACTATCTCTCAGTATCCTACTGAAGAAACTCTTGAGGACAGCTAATTCATCTTCCCATTAATTCAAAGGCTGAGGAAAATTATCACATAATGGTGTCAGCAAACCATTTATTTCCATAACTCATCTATTCCTTATGTTAGCCCTGAGAGCTCATATTATGCTTATTCATGACAGCTGTTAAAACTGGGGCTTTATTATGTAGCTGTGTCACTGGTATCCTTCACATACCTCTGCAAAACTCATGTAGGAACTGTCCAGTTCAGGGGGGAAAATACAGTAAGTTGATTCCCTGCCGCATTTCACATGAATAGTCATTTACATAAAGATGATAGTCAGAATTCATCATACTCTTAAACCAATATAAATAAAATCACAGACTCACAGAATGGTTGAGGCTGGAAGGGATCACAGAGGGTCAATCTAGCCCAACCTCCCTGCCCCAGCAAGGTCTCCCAGAACTCATTGCTCAGGACTGTGCCTAGACAGCTTTTTAGTATCTCCAGGGAAGGAGAATTCACAGCTTCTCTGGGCAATCTATTCCAATGCTCAATCACCCTCACAGTAAGGAAGTTCTTCCCTGCGTTCAGGTGGAACTTCCTGTGGTTTAGTTTATACCTCTTGCCTCTCATCCTACTGCCTGGCACCACCAAAAACTGAATGCATGCTGAGGAAGGGGGTAATATCATTCTCAAGGTGTTTGTAAAACATATATTCCAACATATTCCCCTACAGCAGCTCAGGTTCTAGCTTTCATCAGTATCTTCTAGTTCAAGGCAGTTTTTCCATTCATAAGGGCTGTAAGAATGGGGCAGATCATAAATGACACAAGTGAAGGAACCTCACATGAGAAATGCATCATCATCAAGGAAAGTCATTATCTGAGCTTGAATTCTCACCTCTGTACAAACATAGCTCATTCCCAGTAAGTACACATTGGGTTGTGGAAACTGCTCTTTTGTTTCTGCCAAATGCTCAGATTAAAGCTCACTGGGGGAAGTTTTAACTAATGTTCTCCACACACACACACATATTCTGCAAAGTATCCATCCTCATTTCTTGAACATATAAAATGCTTTTCACACAACAGCTGTAACACTGCAGCCTCATCCGGTATTGCTGTAACCATTTGTCTGTTCTCTCACAGGAAGGAGGCAGAGTTCAGTTTCTGAACATTAAGACTGTAAGCACGCAATAAAGGAACCAAAGGGACTCTCGGTTCCTTTGTGATAATAAACTTGTTCAATGACTACATCCTTACTGAGCTCTTTTCCAACTTACATTGAAAGTAAAAATGGGACAGAGCAAGAATGAAACAATACATCAGTGTGGAAAATAGGGCACATCCCATGAACAATTGTATGCAATAAAACTGCATATCATCAGGAACTACAAGGTGACAAGACAGTCAATCCCATATGCCAAGATTATATAGAGAACAAACTCTTAAGGCTCTTAAAGCACCTCAGTTTTTAAAAGATACCAGGAGAGAAACTCAGCTCTATGTGCTCTGTGTAAAGAAATATTTGTATGTGAGAGAAATGTGATCACACCTTGGTCAGAACCAAGTTACTTCCTATTCCTTTCTAAAGGATATCAGCATCTATCAGTGAACTGCTAGATTGCACCTTGGATAAAAAGGAAGACCTCAAAACCTTAGGAAAAAAATAATTATTGAATACATATGCAAAAATGTGATTCAACTGACTTCATCAGTGTGAAAATTAATACTTATACATATCATTTTGCTTAATTTTTTACACTTATGGTAGTAAAGAAGCAGACACCCAACAGAACTCAGGGGATGTCAAGGAAAACACAAATTTCCCAATACTCACTTATTCAGCTTGTTTATAGCTTTTGAATAACACCTGAGCTCCTCATAGACATTTACATAAGCACTTAAAGTATCAATTTGTTTCTTTATCCCTTCTCTCCCAGGAAAAGAAAAAAGTTTTCCTAGGTTTTGCACCCATGGGAATGGTAAACCAGGAAATTTTGCAGAGAGAGCAGCAATTTCCACGTCTTTTCTCAAAACAGGATTCCACTTTCTACAATAAGATACTATTTTCTGCCTTTTGCTCATCACAGATTTTTATGCTGCCACTAGAAAACCAGAGCAAAAAAATATATCCTTCCCAGTTAAGTTCAATCTCAGCATGTTGCGCTGTTGCAAAAATATTCCCTCTGCAAGTCTTTCAGAAATATGAGCCTCAGTGTATCAAGATATATTAAATGGTAATATCCAAGAATGAAGTAAAGGAATTACATACACATTTAGTGGATTTTCAGTCATCTCTCCCTCCCAGTTTTCCAGCAAAAAGATTTTAGTACCCCTTTTGGTATTTGGTCATAGTGGTGATGAATAGCTTAAACAATTACATCAGTATTAAATGCAATTTTTCTATCTGTTCTTAGTGCTGGTCAGGAAGACAGAAAAATTTCTGTCGCCCACTTAATCTGTCATGTTACTGTAATGAGGATATAAAAGGAATTAGTCTGGTCAACTGTTTTCTCAACCCTGAAAGAGAAAACAAGAAAGCCACATACCACTGAGAGTAGTACATATATGAATGTATCTGCTATCTCTGTTAAAACGTATTTATCCTGTGCTTTGTCTTTGGCTAACTCACTACCTACTCAGAGTATCTGTACTGAAGTACTTAAAAAGCTGGATGCAATTTTGATATTAGAAAGCTTGATTGAAGAAGACATAATCATATGTAAAGAGTTATAATCCAGGGACTGTATGATACAAAGGACAGATGGAATTTGTTTGACATGACAATTTTCTGTTATTGTTTTGGGATTACAACAAACCTGCAGCTAAACTAATTGTGCCAAGACAGTTAAGGTTGTGTCAGCACTTTCCTTGTAAACCTCTTTTCCAGGGGATTTATTACTTAATAAAAAGTTTTTTAGGGCTGAAACCTGGCATGAAAGGCTGCATTTATCTTTAGAGACTTTGAAAAAGAAATTCAGCTGGTCTTAATGGAAGGGTAGAAAAAAAGATTGTTATTTTGGCATACGTAACTTTCCACTGCTACTCTTATCAGTACTGTGCATATTGTCCATGGTTTAAAAAAACCACAGGCAACAATACTTTGTTGATGTAGCTTCATTTCAATTTAGAAGACAAAAATCCCATGCAAGCCACCTTTTCTTGTTATGGAGATTAAAAATTATATATATAATATATATAATGATATTTCCCTGGATAGCCAAGTGCCACAAATAGGCCCCAAATATACCCTCTGTTACACGAAAGACAAATAGCCTATGAATTACCCAACACCTGTTTATTTTATAGAAAAAACACTCTTTTGGTATGCACTTATTTCTCAATTGTACTAATTTGGGGTAGAAAGAGATCCACCCTAAATAGAAGTTTTTAAAAAACTGTTACATGGCGACAACAGAGAAGTCCAAAGTCAAGAGAAAGTGTCTAAGGTAGACTGGGAAGTATGGTGAGACATTAACACTAACTGAAGCATCCCAGGGATTCTCAGGGACGGCTCCTGGTGGTAAGCTCCCAGCTGCAGCCACACTGGTAAAACTCTACACGACTAGGAGGCTGGAAGCCAAGAATTCCAAATATAGAGCAAGCACTACAACACTTATTCTGGGATAAGCCTGCTACCTCATCACAAAACCTCTTCATCTAGTAAATAAGGCAAACAATGCAATATAAGAGTGAAGAGCCTCTGTCAAAGATTAGACAGTGCACCATCCTTTACGTACCAAGTTATCTGAAGCTTGTGTTCGTTGTATTATGCAGAACTTACTGCAAACTGGACTTCAGCAGCTAGTCAGGAAAGCAGCTTGCCTTTTAAATAATTTGGCTAGTCCTCCGGTATTTGACAGTAATAGTGAATCAGATCCCATACAAGTCTCACATCAACATTTTATCCAAAAGTAGATTCAAACGTCTTAGACTTAAACTCTCTCTGCATTGGTGATCTCAAATTTGGCTTTATTTTGGTTTTTAATATTGCCAGCCCTGCCAACTCAGGTTGGATTAAACAGCCAAGCTGGTTTAGCTCTCGTACCCTCTCCTAACAACAGCAAATGTGTGAGTTTCAACAAAGCACTTCTGAAAGTCCACTTTAGGAAACAAAGCAAAATTCTAAGTTTCATTAATATTGCTCCTCATGGACAACAGTGCAGGTCTAGGACTTCCCATGCAGTTCAGAGGTACAATAGAAAGCTAGTACACTGTTCTGCACTGAAACTCAGGAGGAAAGATTCTGGCATAAGTAGTCAGAAAACTCAGGTTAGCTCTTCTGCAGCTGCATCATTTGTGTGTTCCAAGAGAAGTAAAACTTAAAGAATCCAATAAAAACTGAGGAGAGAAGAGGACAAATCCTTTGGGTCAGTAATTAGGCAGATAAAAGCAAACAAAAGATCTGAAATGTAAGAGTTCACTTTTCATTAAAACACTCCTTTTAAAGAGCAACTTAATGTCTAGATCTAGATGACCTAGACATCTAGGTGATCTAGATTTCTCTCCTCTCCCTATTTCTTTGCTGTAAACACGTATCTGAGACAAAAAGAGAAATGTTAGAGAGGGACAACTGACTCTACCTGAGTAGTGCTTCATGTGGAAATTATTTTAGAGTCAGACAGGGCCTGTGCTCCTGAGTAAAGAACTGGAGCCACACCATTCCACATAGGAAATCAGGGTTCTCTGTGAAATGGAAAAAAGACTGGGATGAGGCAGATGCAGTGCTACCAAGAGAAACATGCATTAGTTTTGGTTCAGGATGACATGTCAGAATCTGTAAACCCCTTCCACATCAAAGGGCATTCCACCTTCACAGGTAGAACTTGTGTGTTCAACACTCTGCTCAGAAGAAACATCTCACACTCTCTGCTCAGCCTTGTTTACCTGCCTGCTGTCTCCTGCCTATTACACGCCCTTCTGTTACACAGCATCTGCTCCTTGCGCTGAATTAAGTTTAAGCCAGTGAGTCTGCGCAGACAAGCTTGGCTCAGCTTCCCAGAAACAGCTCTTTCTATGGTACCCTTGTGCATTTATGAAGAAGTCTGCACGCATGCCCTCTTCATAACTTAAAACAAAGAAATCAAATAAATATCTACTATCCATGTTGAGCGTTGGCACACAACACAAAATTCTCCCTTTGCTGTCAGAAGCTTTTTTTTTTCATTTAACTGGCACATGCTACCAAATTAAGTTTGCATAGGAAAAATAAACACACTTTTAACTGGAGAGAATAAAACGTCAAATGATTCTAATTTGAGATTCTCTTTTAATCTTTTGTAACTATAGTGATTCAATCCCATATTAAACATTCAGAAGCATTGCTTCTGCAGTATATTCCCTTCCAACAAAGAATACCATAATCAGAAGAAAGTTGTTCACAATGAATATAGATGAATTTTCCAATTGTCACAGCACTGGGCCATCAACATCCAGAGAATTCTGGTGGATGTCGGAATCCAAGTCATTAGTCATCTACCTACAGAAATTCTACTAAGAGCCATCAGCATTAACAACTCATTGTATTGTACTATTTAGAAATACAGGAAGAATTTATATATCCTGAGAGCTTCGATTCAAACATATCCCTGAAACCTGGGAAAAATAACCTCTTCAACCAGGACAGATTAGAAACAGACATGGCCTCGTTATGGCACCAGGTGCGTGGGGAGCTGCTCTGCCTGTCATACACCCCAAGAAGAGACAGTTCACAGCTTATATGCCTTTATTACAGACATATTCATCAGAATTCCACAAAGTGCCCACCCAATTCCCATTACCCATTGCAGATGGTAATTTGTGCAGATATAAGGCCATTGCCTTAAGGAGTGGTCTTTGGGGTTGTTCGGGGGTAAACCACTCAGTTTACCCTTTTATGGGAGTCTGTTAGTAAAGGACATGGAATATTTGTTTAAGTCTCACCAATTAAATACATGTTCTTGTTTGGGCTAACTTACCACCCTGGGAGGCTCCTTTATGTGTTTTCTCTTGCAACTGTTTACCTATCTCTCAGGCCTTACTGAAAGGACGGCCCACATGTTTTTGAAAGAAGACACATGATTCTTTTGCTCCATGCGTTCCTGATCTTGAGAGAACTTGCAGCCTTGTCTATGACTATGTCTCTATACACAACAGAATATTTGTTTTAATTCAGTATCAAACAGGAGGGAAAATTAACTGAATTCAAAACTGAATTTAAAGGAGTGGGAGGCTGACATGACCTATCTCTAAGTATATAGTGTAAAGATATTCTGCATGTACAGGTCCACACTCCACACATTCCCAGTGACTAAGTCCACAGTAATTTCCTTATACCCTCTACATCTCCAAGCTTCCCTGAAGAGCTGCCATTTTGTCTTCAAAATCTCACCATAATAGATACAGTTTCTCTGTGTCTTCAAAAGCAAACCAACAAAGACTGGGAAGGGGGAAAAAGGGGCCTTGCAGTGCTTATCAAAAGTTGCCAGTGAGGATTATACACACCAATGTATTCCAAAATCTTCGGAAGATGAAACAAATATTACAAAACTCATTCCTGGAAAATGTAAAACAGCACAGCTCCAAATCATCTCCAGTGTCTCAAAAATACTACGAAACAAATATTTGTTCATTCGCACCACAAAACTGCCGCAACTATAAACTGTTCAAGAAGGTCTTTAGTGTCAGGGACCAGCAGGACCAAGGTGCCAGCCAGGAGCTGCATGTGACAAGGCAGGCACAGGCAGCACCCCTGCCGACATGGGACACAACCACAGTACCTGAGCAAGGAAAGCAAAGCTGGCTAGAAACAGTAGCCAGGATCAGGCACACTTCAGTGCCTGCTATGAATTTCCATATTGATGCAGCAGGTCTGGGTTCAAGCCAGGCAGTCAAACCAGTGGGTCAAGATCAGGATTAGCAAGGTAAATGGCCCAGAACAGGCAAACCAAAGCTCCAGGAAAACCAAGGAAGTCTGCAACATGGCTTCCCAGTGTGCTTCTCACAGCAGCCTGATCCAAGATTACACAGCTGTGCAACATCAAAGCTGGCACAGCCTCAGGACAGGGAAGAGTTGCACTTAAGGCCTGGCACCTGCTAATTGAAAGCAGATGTATTATGGAATCCACCTTCAGTTGTCAACCACCAAAGAGCCGACTATTACTACATCTATGTACCTAGTTCTCAATTAGCTTGAGATTTTGATGTGCTTTTATAGCACTAGGAACATCAGTGACTGGTATGATGCAGAGTCATGAAGCCACATTCATGGAGGCTTTGGAGATAATGAGAAACTGATCTGAGCTGTACAATTTAAGATACTATCAGAATCTGACAGTTTTTCTGATCTGACATGGTGCACCTATGAGACATGTTCATAATGGAGAAAGTATATGCATTATATACACACACCACCATACACATGTAGCTTGTATAGCACCCATTTTTCTCTTACTGCTATAGCTTTAGAGGTATAGCATGCAAATATTTTTTGTCTTTAGCTTGCATTTGTTAGCTAGGGATGCAGCAAAACCTGTTGCTGACACAGGACATCAATTTGGTATCCTGAAACATTAGTCTGCCACAGTAAAGGTGTGAGGAATGGCACAAGTATGTTTCCTCTGCCACCAGTGCCTCAGTTAGAAATCAAAACACCATTCTTGAACTATAGTGGATGTTTATTACTGAGTTACAACTGTAGTATCCAATGTGTGATGTTATTACTGCTAAAGGATACTAAATCTGTTGTGGCTCAGTGAAGAACTGAAATTGTAGTTGCATTTATTCCCTTTCCCTCTGCTTATGCTGCAAAACAGATAATTCATCCAGATAGTTTAAGTGCGAGCAAGATGATGTTGAGAAGATATTTCACACATTTTGAAGAAGTGAGATACAGATGTTCTCCCCTTGCAGCTGAATTTGTCAAGAGTAATGATTGAGAGGGAACACTATGTTGTATTCTGCCTTTGGATTCCAGCTCTAAGAAAATACTCCTTTATTTTTTCACATGCCGTGGTCTTGCATCATGTCACTTGACACTGGAAGTATTAGTATTTTGCTAGCTACACTACAAAGTCACTAACTCACAGTTATTAAGTGCTCATTTAAAGTAATACTTGTGATCTGCCAAAATACTTTACAACATGCAGTAAGAAGTTTTAAGCTATTAGCAAGCTTGCAGTTACAGAGAATAAGGAGGATGGGTTTAAATAAAAATCACTTTCAAGTAGGGGAACGATTAATCATTGCTATTCTCTCCTGCATTTGTATTCTTAACAAAAGTTGTCAACCTTTGCCCCAGCATTAATGGATGAGTTTTATGTGACTGTACCTGGTATTCTTCAACTTGATTAATTACTAAGGCCACATTTTATTTGAAAGTGCAGAATGGAGTCATATTTTCATTCAGTTCCCCAGGGAACTAATTATAAGGTCTACTCAACATACATCATAACAATATCTCCTATATGGCACAAGTAATTATTTAGATACTGTAAATATCCTTCCTAATACTTAGAACTGCTTCAGTTATTTTAAAGTTTCATTAGAAACTGGTGCTAGCCTCTGCTGGAAGTTCTGAATATTCCCTGCTCATGAAAAACAGCAGGTACTCAGTATCATGAAAATGTAAACCCTGTCAGAGGAATTTATCATTCACCTCTGAACCAACACAAATGGAAAAAAATGGAGAGGAGAACATAGTAGTAAATATTACACAGCCCTTAAAAAAACCCCAAACAACCCAAATACAGATGTTTAACAGCCCAATGATGTTGGGTCTTCTCCCTTAGCTCCAACGCTGCAATCAGTTCTTTCTGTTCTCCACCCCTAGTATACTGGAACCCGGCAGTTTTACTGCATCAAATATAAGATTAGAATATGCAAATGTGCATCTTTTAGGAAAGGGAAAATCCTTGTTTCCCATCTGGTACCAGCTTTGGGATAGGGGTGAGGAGGCTAAGGAGGGGCAACAGCTCTGAGTCAGTATTCCAATAGCTTTAAGAATGGAGTCCCATCATACCAGAGAGAGACATTAAAAGAAGGTTTGCATAGCAGCACTTACGGTCTAAAGAGATGAGACAGTGTGTGGGAGAAACAAACCATTCACATTTGCACCTGGGAAATCCACACACAAATTATCCTCAGTGCAAGACTTCTCCCTAACTCTATACCAGGACTGGAAACAATTGCTACCAAATTGCAATTTCCCACTCAGAATCCACATGCGCAACAAACACTAGCATAGCCTTGGAAAGTTGCAGAGTTGCTGCAAAGTAGCTGAGTGGCTGCACCAAAGATCACGTTGCTTCTTTTTTGGTTCCTGGAGTACTCAGCTTGCTCAGGCTGGAAGACGATTCGCAGGATTTGCCTCCAAAAGGCAATTATTTATTTTCTTGGGGGTGGGAGGAAGAAAGAAAAAAAAAGAGAAAAATAAAAAAGCCACTTGATTGGCTCCAAAGCTCTTCTAAATTGGATGATAGAGTGTGCATCAAGCAGTGAAATAGCTTCCATAGCAACACACTCTCTCTCTGCTTAGTTATTTCTAGGGCATCTGTCACTGCCTCTGTTCCCTGAAAACAGTTGCAGGAGTGAAGGGCTGCTTGCAGACTTGTAAGCAGCCACCTACGTTATTTTAGAAGTGCATCTGTATTACTGTCAGTGTGTCCCTAGCAAGGGCAAGCAGCAGAAAACTGCTGCTCCAAATTCATTATAATATAGATTTATACTTCCCAGCATCTCCCAAACAAAGACTTCAGCATCTACAAATAGACTATGAAACACCCTGCAAAAGCACAATATTATAGATGAAATTTTCTGAGGCCAGAATGATTCATTATACAAGACCATGCTGGCTAGAATTACATACCAAATAGCTCCATGTCTTAGCAGAAAACAAGTCTTTACACATCAGTCTTAAATATTTCAAAAATCTTCCCCAACCCACTATTTCTGAATGCATATCAAATACTTTCAAGTATTCATTTACCTCACCTTCACAATATAACAAACAACAGTGCAACTTGCAGTCCAACACACGTATCACATCACAAAAACTTGTGCCATTATCATGCTTTAAATTACTGTATTCAGTCTTTAAAGGTTTTTTTGTATTAGTCCAGAAGTTATACAGTATCAGTAGCTCTCTTGATTTTCATCACCTTGGAAACACTACTACATGCAGGAAAACAAATCCCAGGAAAATAAGTATGGATTTTTTTTTATTTGTAGTTCAATAAATTTTTAATTCTTAATCTTCTATTTAATGTTCTTATGAAATTTTGCAATAACTGAGAAAAAAAAATCTCATTTTGTATCTAAATAAATCTCCTTGTATCTGAGAAATAGCAATTGTGATCACAATTCTGAAGATTAGGAGTACAGACAAATAAACAACTGTGGTCTGATGAGCACATACCATTTCTCTCAACAACAAAATCAAAGGATTTTTGAAAAAAGACACACCACATTTCTGTGAAATTTAATTTTAATGTTAAATACTGGTTTGTTGGGGTTTTTTTAAACATCTGATAGGTACATATAGGAGAAAATATCAGTTACTGGTATTCTGAATAAGAGCTCTAGGACACATGGGCAGCTACTGAAATCAATAACAATTAACACTGTTTACTTCACAGGGGAAAAAAAAGTAACTGTTGTTCTCTTGCCATCTAATATTTTGCTAAAATAAGACAGACTGAAAAGTTATAAGTTGTTTGGTCTGGTTTTTAGTAAACAGCCCTGAAGGAGTGACCAAGTATACACATCAAGATGCAGTTTGTATTTTAAATGTTTTTGTCTTTTGGGCATTTTGTAGTCCACAACCATATTCACTGAAAAGTGAGTCACTGGAGAAGAAACAAAGTGTTCCGTATCTGAGATAACAAATACATTAACAAAATAAGAAAAAGGAAGAAAAAGGAAGAAAAAAGACTTAATCTGAAAAAAAAAGAAAACTCAATTTTTTGTTACCTACTCTTTGTCCAAAACAGCCAGTGTGTGCTGACCTTCAGGGTGAGCTGCAAAACTCCATTTAGTTGTAATGACATTTGGAGAAAGCCAGAATCTGATGGGACTTGCAGACAGCAAAACTTGGTAGGACTCTTCAACAATGTTTGCAATGCATTTAATTGCTTTGCTCTCGCTTATTCCAGGGTTGCTTATGGTCTTAGGAAGAGTTTTCAGGGTTCAGCAAAAGGAAGAACACCTATAGAGTTAAAGAAAGTGAGGAAAACCTGTTATGAGGACCAAAGGGAATCGTTAGGGAAGACACTTTTAAAATAGGCCAGAAAAGGCTCATACTGAGTCCATGCCAGGAGTCTTCACTAAAGTCCAGGGTCCCCAGGTTAACACCCTTTTGCTATCAACAGCAGCTAATGAAGCCAGCAACAAAAGTCAAGTCTCCTCTCATCCTGATTGCTGGCCAGCAAAGGAAACCATTGCTTGCTCCAAACTGTTTTGCAATGGTTCTGTCCTCATGGATGGGGTAAGTGAAAATATCTACGTAACCAAATTTGAGTGGCTGGGGAATTCCTTTCTAAGTATTGGAAAATACAAGCAAAGGTATCTTGGGCAAAGAAAAAGTTATGAAAGCCAAGCTTCTGTACAACCGTATGTCAGATCTATTAGTTCTATGCATTGTATAACAGCCCAAGGCATACGCTCAAAAAAGATTTTCTGCCAGACCCAATCTCCAAATGGCATGCAAGGAATGAGGTCACACAATGATGAGAACAAGAAGCCAGACACTGACTAGCTGCTCACTATGTCAGCATCACTCAACCCAAGCACTGACAAAACTGAGTTAGAAACTGCCTTTGAAGAGGTCATTTGAGTGTTTCATGATATTAGCAGCACTGCACAAAGTCAGCCTAGGTTGCTACTTGCATCTGTCCAAAGCAGCCCTTCATTTACTCAGAAGCATGCACCATGCAGAGCCATGGAAGTGGCTGCAAGCAGAAGAAAGCTGCATCTGGCAAGGCCAACACAGTGGCTCCATAAAGAGTGCATCTGCACCATCATCTTCTCAGAGCTCTGTAAAACCTAAACATCCTGGCTTAGTCTGAACCCTTATGGGAATCAAAAAGAACCACTGCTACTATCTACCCTGTTTTGTATGTACAGTCAAGCAGTATTACACATCCAGCTCCAAGCTCACAGCAATCATCCAGAGCAATGTAGAGAAGGCACTGCAGAACTGTAACAAGTGGAAGAAAACGGTGGCAGTCTACCTTTCAACCATAATATATGTCCAGCTTGATTTCTAAGCTTAAAAGCAAGCCAAATTAGATAGTAAAGCAAAAGGCCAGCAACCCACAGCAGATATGAAAGGCTAAATCAGTATGTATTAGCTGTTCTAACTCACTCATTACTGTTAGGAAGAAAGGTCTTACTTATTTGAGACAAATCAGTCAATATAATTCTCTGCTTTAAGGAAAAGTTTCAAAGTTACTAAAAACTAAGTGTTTTCAACATCTCATTTTTAATGCACTTGCAAGGTAGTATTTTTGAGAGACTCAGACGGGGGAAAAAAAAAAGCTTTACATTATTATATATTCTGAGTATAATAAACCAAATTATCTCCTTAAATAAAGTGATTGAAACCTTAATATTTCTGTTCTGCAGCTGCACCACAGGTGTCAGAATCAAAAAGTATACCAGCAGCACGAGATTCCAATTGGTACTATTCATCTAAATCTGATTAATTAGTATCAGTTTATTCGTGCTACCAAGACACCCTACGCATGTGGGCGGTCTACATACATGAGTTTAATACATGCCTGGTGGTTAATGGGTGTTTTAATAGAGTTTTGTAAAATAGATGTTAAAAATTACAAGAATATACTCCAACCAAATCAGCTTATGCTGATGATAACTACCTAAAGCTACTTAATCTTCAGTTATTGACATATTCTTTCAGATATGTTAAATTATCAGAAATTGCTATTTTAGCAACCTGAATACATTCCGCTACCTAAAATACATCCAAATATTTTAATTTTCAGCAAATACATGTTCTACTAAATACTTTAAGATGATGGATAAACTATCATGAACGATGGAAAAGTAAGGTGATGAATATATTCTCTAGTGGATTGCTATATAGCAATTAAGCCTACTCACATTTAAGCATTTTTTGAAGGCTCACCAGTACATTGGACATTTTCCTCATGAGAGCAGAAAACATAATTTCAGCAATCAAAAGATGATGCTTTCATATATAGAAAAATATTTTTAATAAAGCCATCCATAACACCTTAATGTGGCCAGTTACCAATCCAAAGCCAAGACAGAGTGCAAAGTACAACATAGAAATATTTTTAAAGGTCACATAAAACCCATAAATGTCATGAAAAGAATACTGGCATTCCTTTATTTCTGTTGAAAATCAAAAAGATAAACATACCTACAAAAGTGTAAGCTCCAGTCCTGGTGCAAGCTCAGACTGACAGGGGCAAATAGGCAGCATTTTACAGCTACTCAATTACAGGGACAGTGATCACTCAGTAGCATTCTTCATAGCCAATTGAAGAGAGATTAGAACCACCAAGAAACAAAAACAGCAAAAGAAAAAACACTGCCCCAAAGTAAAAAAACAACACATCAAACTACTGCTGTGTTTGTGTCTCAGTAACTTGTGCAACCCCCTTTGATTTTGGGGCATCATACACATAGGAGCAGGGTTGAACAAGTAACAACACTTAGAGGACACAAAACCAAAGAAAGATGAAGTTAAATGAATTCAAAATTCAGGTCGCCAGTACAAAATGGAAACAGCAGCAAATGTCACTAACGACAAAGCTGTCAGGCAAAGGATAAAATTGAGAAAGGACAGCCTTAAACAGTGAAACAAATTTTGGATTACCAAATTGTAAAGATGAAAAGGGTTTTTTTTTCCTCCAGTTAACTTGAACAGAAATAAATGAAGGAGAATGCCTGGAATTACAAAAATCAAAAAGGAGTGGGACAGAGAGACCAGAGGCAAAGTCATTCAAGTTGATGCAGACCGAGATGAATACAAATATTGCAGGAACAAGAAACAGACATTCTAAACGATGGGAAAAATCACATTCAGAAAAGGGAGCACTAAAAGAAGCAGGATAAGAAGCAGCATAAGGAAGACAGACATGTTCGTGATGCTTTCTCCAAGACTAGGTTCTTCTATTATTTTGAGAAAAGGCAACTTCAACAAAACATCAATTAGTTCCTTCTAGTATAGCTGTCCTGAAAAAAAAAATCAGCATTTCTTCAAGACCAACCAGAAATATCAAAAAGGGCCCCAATATTCATAAAGACTTCACTACGCTAATACCTAGTTTTTATATTTTGCTGATATTCAGGCACTCTATAGTCTCCACAAGTGATGTTTGTTTTTGCAGACCAAAAATCCTGCTGTAAAATAATTCTGTATCTCTCAATAGACACAAGAAGAAATACAACTTCGCTACGCTTTTTTGAAGAATGGGTAAACCTGATGACCTTCTTATGTGAAAAGATTTTGGCAGATATATCACGTCACTTATAATATCTCCCATCGTCAAAATAAAGCTCAAGTCCTTCCAAATGCACATATAATCAGGAGCTAACATATTACAGCAGTCTAAGATGTTCCACTGTCAATTCTCAACTGATGCTGTGGATACTATCAGTATTGCCACATGTCCAGCAGTAGCAGTAGCAGTCATTTTTCTCCTGCTTAGTAGCTGGTGCAGTGCTGTGGTTTTGACTTTCAGCCTGGGAACAGCGCTGATAACGCTGATGTTTTTAGTTGCTGCTCAGCAATGACCAAGGACGTTCCAAGTCTTATGCTCTGCCAGGGAGGAGGGGAAGCTGGGAGGAAGCAGAGATAGGACACCTGATCCAAACTAGCCAAAGGTGTATTCCGTACCACAGCACGTCATGCCCAATATATAAACTGGGAGCAGTTACACGGCAGAGCTAGATCACTACTTGGGTTGGGCTGGGTATCGGTCAGCGAGTGGTGAGCAGTTCTATTCCCTTCCCTTGTTATTTCCCTTATCATTATTATTGGCGGTAGCAGCAGTGGTTTGTGTTATACCTTAGTTACTGGACTGTTCTTATCTCAACCCATGGGAGTTGCATTTTTTCGATTCTCCCCCCTATCCCTCTGGGAGCAGGGGGAGGAAGGGGGGGGAGTGCGTGAACGGCTGCATGGTTTCTGGGCTGCTGGCTGGGCTTAAACCATGACACCACAGAAAAGCAGCTGTAGAGCTACAAACTCCATTGTCTATATAATAAGTGCATTTACCAGACTGTTTCAGCTGTAGCTCAACAGACATCTACATGTCGTGAGAGTAGACAGAACCTTCCAGCAGATGAAAGAAAAATTCATACAACACTCACGAATCTTCAGATGATCAATGTGTCTAAAACTTACTTTAAAAAGGAAATATTTAGATAATAGGGAATAAAGAAATCACACTGTAATCGCACATTGCAATCTCACATTGCAGGGCATGGGATGTGAATTCCTTTCATTCACAGAAAAAGAACTCTTGAGACCAAGTGGCAGAAGATTAAAAAGTCATCCTGAAAGAAGACTTCAGCACTGAGCTCAAAATAAAGCAAAAAAGGCAGTCTCTTAACATGCCCTCTGGTTTAATATTTTACTTCTGCAATGTTCTGCTTCACTGCTACTGAATGATGGAAAAGGAAATAACAAAATAACAAAAAGGCTCTTTGGTGTCCATGTCCTGGTTTTTTTCTACATATTGTAAGAAGAAATGACAGAGCTGATCTTTAAAAACATTATAATTGAGTCCTGCAGTAACCAGATGTGCAGCTGAAAAGAGAAGTGGGACCAGTTCTAAATTACATCACAGGTAAAGAGAAAATAAAACTGGTGAATAAACAGAAGAAACCATTAGAAAAAAAATGTAGCATCTTCTGCTAGACTTAGAGGGTGAGAAAAGGAAGGAAAAAAGGGAGTATACATTGAATAATCTGATTTCCTATTACACCCTTATCTATATGCATAACTGCAGGTTTAATGCAGGTTGTGATTTCGCATATTGCAAAGAATCCATTTTCTATTCCTTCTCTCCACCCCCAATTAAAAAAAAAATGAAAAATTAAAAACTGAAAAAGTGTAGAACCAAAATAAACTTGACAGTCATAAATTTGACAATAACCACCTTATGCAAGCAATGATGTGCATGCTGTTCAGCAATACATGAAATCTCCCAACTGATTCGGAGAAAACTCCAGGAACAAACTCGCCAACAAAGTTTTCAAGTTGACAAGCAGGTATTCCTTATTACGGGAGACACGGGAGATAGCTCCTCCTAATGTGCGTCCCCATACTGCTACACAAGCCATCCTTATATAGCCACTGGGCACACATACATATTCATGAGGCTACGTATGGATTACATCATTTTCTAGAAAGTGTTCCACATGCGTACAGAAATGTGGTGGTCTCCGAGGGTCGTTTACTTCTTCCAACAATCTTCATCACTTCTGGCAGCCTTTCGAGTGTGCGCAGTAGATGTTTATACAAACTTCATTGGTTTGTTAATACCGCAGACATAACTACCCTCCTGTTCTTCCACTTATCAGTTGGTGTAACTGCAGCCCATCCTGGACACCTGCCATTCACAGATACTCCTTTTCCTTACACCCCGCTCTTCCAGCCTGTTTGTCTTACACACATTCTGTACTAAGGTCATACGGCCTAAAACTATACCAACTATAACAGTTTATCTTGTACAAGAATTCTCAGTATGTTCGCTAGCTGTACTCTATTTTTTTTTCTGTGAATCATGCACCTCAGTAATTTTCCATTGCTACTGTTACAAAGCCATCACAGTTAGCATTACTTAAAACTGATTCTAAAGGTTTATATATTTCATTTTGTAATTCTGTGCCAATCTTTGTTTCACAATGAAACAGTGAGATGAGTGGAGACATCAAGCATACAATAGTTTGGATTTATGGTTACCACAGTTATTCAAGTGCTGCAAATGCACGTACAAGCAGAAAGCCTTTCCCTTCCCATGTGTAAAAGAGATTGTGACCTTCTCTAGCCTTCCACCCCTCTCCTCTAGCTTATTTTATTTCTTTCCATATGTTGAATTTTGGTTTATTGTTTTTATTGGCAAAAAGCCCAGATTTTCTTTTTTTTTTTTTTTTCCCTTTTAGTCATAAAGTAGCCTCTGTCAACTTTCTATACCATCCTTTAGGCTGTTTTGCTATGTGTTTAACTCAGAAATTATGAACAATTCTTCTGCAATAAGAATTACCTTTCCTATGATGTGTACCCATCTGTACCAAACTGACATCTACATTTCCTATGAGCCGGTCCTGAAAGTGTCAGAACCACAGGAAGTCCTTTGTTTTCTTACTGTGGTTGGCAACTTCATTGTTTTCCATATGTCAAAAATATACTTTTTTACTGTCTGGATGCACCTCATTTACTGATGGTCCCATTATGAGATCATAAGCAGGAGCTGCTGTGCTTTCCCGATGCATTGTTGGTTGGCTGAAGGAAACTTGGTTGCCAGCAGGAAAATCCCTCCCAGTGGCCACCAAGATCACATATCCTAAGTAAGTCTCCCATGAGGACTGCAAAACCTAAACCTCATGAGTTGTGCCAGAATTCAAGGATGAGAATTTGAAATCTACCAAAAACATTACTGAGGAAAGAGGTAGAAGGAGACAGCTCTCACCAACTGAAAGGACAGAAAGATTTTTAGAATAAGACCAGCTTCAGAATAGGGTATTAAAAAAAGAAGCTGACTAACTTACAGTGTGTATTCTTCACAGGCTAAAGGCAATCCACATAAAAGACACCTGGAAAGATACTCATGGGGGTTTTTTTGCATATTTTTTGCACCTGACAGCATCATTTCAAATGCACAAAAGACATTAATAATTCGAAGGAGAATTTGTTTGAATGTGATTAGAGAAAAAGACTTCAGCATGAGGCCAAAAGATGTAAAAGTGCAATTCAAATTTGGTCATAAAAACCCCTCAGGCTCAAGGAAACGAAGGGAGAAGCATTGCTCTATAACAAGTATATGAAATTCTGCCGTGGCTGCTTAGCCCTGGCCTGCATGCCCACTCACAGCACTCCACTCGCGCTTGTGAAGCGCTACTGCGTCAAGCCTCTCCCCAATTATGCTCTCATCTCACTCTCATTAGAGCTCTCTACCTCTACTCCCTTATCCTTATTAGCACAGCCATGCTCACAGTTGCTTCTCAACTTAAACGTATTCTTTGCATACTCCAAGAGATAACCAGATACATAAATTAACACAAATAAATTCTCCTCTGCTACTGCATGGTAATTATATAACTTTTTATAATGGCAAATCTTAACAGCCACAGGTTTGAGAGAAGGTTTTTTTTGTGGGGAAACAAGGGCTTTTAGACAATTTAGAAATGAAAACTGTGGTTAAGATAGAAACTAAAACAATCCCAATCCTCAGTGATTCTCTTCTGTAAACATTTGGAATTTTGAATCAAAGAAAACATCAAAATTGAATAAAAACATTAAAATGTTTCATACATTTAAAAAGTCTACATGATCTAATCGTCACTTTTTATTGTACTATCCTCTCACATTATGCAAATACTTAACCAGTGCCTTTGACAGTATGTAGCTGGGGACACAAAATAAAAGCCTGGTTCATCAGAAGGCACATCAGGATCAGAAGCAGGGTTACCCATACTAAGACACTATGAATTGCCTACAGCAAACAAGGTAAGGCTTTCATTCGGACAGAGCTCCAGAGCTTTCTTCAAGTGACACCACTGCCTCATGCAAGCCTTTTGGTTAATCATACCTGCTGCTGAAAATCAGGGAGGAGCTCCAAAGGGTAGGAAGACCCCATGCAGATCTCAAAAGCCATGAAAGCATTTCACACTGATTAGGGTGGGACAAAGGATCAGGTCAGAGCAGGCCTAATTGATGTAGCTTTGTTTTGGAACCTTTCTTTAAACAGCTACATTGTAGAACAGAGAGAAATACACCGCAAAACCATTCACGCATGGGAAACTAAACAGCACTCATTTTCCCGGTAATAAGGCACCATCAAGAAGATGGAATTCTGACTAAATGTAGATCTTTCATAGGAAGTAAGAGAAATTACAAGCAAAAAAGGCACAGTTTGGGTTGTTTTAAAGGAAGGTAAAGAAGTGGCTTCAATCCAGGAGTCACATTTTCTTGAGCAAAGACTTCAATTGTCCTCTGTCTTATTCTGAACTCACTGAAGTGTAGAGGCTGCTGTGAACTACAGCCAACCAGAGCAGAGTCAGGAAATAGCAAAGGAAAGACAGCTAGCTGCCTACCAGATGGAGCGATTAACTACACCAGGGGATTCCAGTAAAGGCAAGGGAGAATAACTAGCAAGAAGCATGGTTTCCAAGGGCACTTAACAGGAAACCTGGCTTTGCTGCATTTCTAAATCGGTACTTTACTGTAATTCATTTCTCTTGCCTGTTACTTCTTCCATTATTTCAAACCCTTGCCTTACTCTTGCATACTCAGGAAAAGTGCTTATTTCTGAGCTACAAGAAAATGGAAAATCCTCTGTGTTTCTGGGCAAAGGCTCAAAATTATATTAAACATTTAAATAATAAGCCCTAAAAATTGAAATGTGTCCCATGTTGCTGTCAGTCAAGACTGTGATTTGTCTGACCATCTGCTTATTTTCCTGGTCTTACTGCCATACATCTATCAAATAAAAAATATGATCTTTTG
>WYDI02036014.1:0-19774 GCA_009867235.2 Psittacus erithacus | reverse complement strand
CTGAAAGTTAGAAACACAGCGCTGCACCAGCTACTAAGAAGGAGAAAAAATGACTGCTACTGCTGAACCCAGGACAAGTCCTAATCTCACTTATGGACATGTCTCTGCTCTGCTGAGAGGTATGAAGATGGGGCTATTACACTAAATAAACCAGAGAGGCCCATTATCCTGAAAACTACCTCAATTCTCAATTGTCTATCTTAGCCTGTAGTTGCTTTTGACACCTATAACTTCATAGTTACACAGAATTTATAATAGAATACTATTAGGCTGAACCCTGAGTAGTTTTTAATACTGCTAGTCTGTACTAATTTCTTAAGCAATAATTTCTCACCAAGTAAACATAATACTTCTTCATCACAAACAGAGCAGCCTCAGAGAGCAGCATGATACATCACAATCTAAATAAACAGATCAGCTGCTTTAGAAGAAAAGATTTTAATAAACCTTCTTGCTCTTTTAGACTAGGCCAGGGTTTGTGCATAACTTCTAGAGCTTAAATTGTTTATGCTATAGTACTTTTTGACTTAGAGACATCAGCAATTGAAGATAAGAGAAGTCGGCATTACAACAAGAACAAAGAGGACATACTCAAGAAACATACAGCTTAGTATACTGAGTTAAAGTAGGCTATAAACTATATTACTGATGCTTAGAGGTATTTCAGCACATCCCATCTTAAGCAAGAATTGTGCATGAACAGAAGGACAGATGGTTTGTGCTAATTTAGCTTTATACTGTCAGCTAAACGGGTATTGATGATCTTGTGAGATGTTGGATATTCACATTCAGGTACACATTCTTGTACAAGACAGCTAGTGATGTTTGGGAACTTGTCAACAAAGTAATAATGACCAGAAAATTACAATCTGCTGAGACCAAAACCCTTAAATAGCAAGTGCCACAGAACAGCAGCTGTGGATGACCAGTCATGGAGCATACTTTGCATATCAGCTAATATGTTTTATTACTACTTCTCTCCAATCGTCTTTAAAAAGCAACATTAATCCAAAAACACCCCAAGCAACAGCTCTGTGAGAAGACTTAGCCCTCTCTTCCCTGCTTTCAGCTATGAAACTGAACAGTGTTCATGTCACAGTAGAACATGTTCCAGCTTCTTAAAAAAATGGGATGGCTCAGTGGAAGGTATCCCTGTCCATGCCAGGGGGGAAAGAACTAGAATATCTTTAAGATCCCTTCCAACCCAAACCATTCTGTTATTCTGTGATACATCTATTACACTAATCCTCTTAATTCTGGAAAGTAATACTGAAAAGTTGACAATTCACAGGATCACAGAAGTGTTGGCTGGCAAGGACCCAGAGGTCACCTGCTCCAACCTCCCACTCAAAGCAGAAATGCTGCCAGGAACACATCAAGTTGCCTCATCCATAAACTGAGCTTATCAAGCATTCAATCAGAGCTAAAGGGTTCAATATGAGCACAAGTGTATGCCATTTCACACTGCCCCCCCCCTTTTTTTAACTGCTGCTGATACATCTGTTTCTTAGTAAAAATAACATCAGTCTGCAAAAAAAAAAAAAAAAAAAAAATAAAAACCAGAAACCTGTAATATGACCAGTCATTAAAACTCATACAGATAGTTCTACTTAAGAAAAAAATATCAAAACACAGAAAACAGAAAGAAATGGAAAAAGAAATTAAAATCTTAACACACAGACATAGCAGCCATGGCATGAAAAATTCATTTCCATTAATGAGACGCGGTAGTCCCCAGGCCAGCGCCCTTTGTATGTGAACCATGTTAATCAGATTGTATGAGCATTTGCTGGAAACTCCTGGGATAGCAAGCAACTACAGCTATATAGCAAGCATAGCAGATTAGCAGTTTGCTAAAAACTGCTTGACTTGTAACCCCTGAAGCACAAGAATGATGCAGATTTCCTGAATCACTGATAAATAAAGCATTTCATTTACATGTCTCATATTTGTTGCAGTCTTTAATGCAATTTGCATATAACCAGAACGTACAAAATATCATTCTCAGTGCCAACTTCATGTAAGTACGGAATAAATGCACAAATAACAGCTGTGTCTATTCACTCGGTCACATGTACTTCCTAAACAATGCCTTTCTGTTGCTACCCTACATCTCCAAAGAACCCTTCAGTAACTTCAGCTGAGTTGAAGTGAGATTAGAAGCATTCTCACCAGGACCCAAGAAATTCTGGAAATTCCTATATAAGTATTTTCAATACTGCATGAATTTTTTTGATTGGAATACAACTTACAGTCCCACTGTGTTCCTTCTTTTGTACCAGAATACTTAGGCGTCTCCTTGAAGGAAGAAGAAAAGACTTCATAAAATAAACAAATGCATCATTATTCACATGCTGTTTCTGTCTTTCTGCAGGCCTCTGGGAAACTGCAAAGATTACTGTAGCGACTATCAGCACATCCCTGATCTCTCCTACCTTTCTTTCCCTTTCAAATCATCAAACTAACAAAGATTATAGAAATAGCGATACAGATCCTCAACTCTATGCAGATTTTCTTTGGCTCCAAAAATTGAAACCTATTTTTTCCGCAATTTCCCCAGAAACTTTCCACATTCAAAACTGAACATCCTCTGCTTTTTTTTACATGCTACTTATTTCTCTCAAAACTAAACATTTTCTCATTGAAAATGTGCATTTTTATTCAATTTAGGTTTTTACTGGGATTGTTTCCCTCACAAAACTTAATCAGCTTTTTTTATACTTGACCTAATTTCAAGCTCAGAAATAAAAAAAGAAAAAAAAAAGTCAGAAGATGTTCATGAGATTCCACAGAAAGAGGATCAGGCCATGTAATTTAAAAAAGCAGAAGTGTTTTCTTCATCTCTACTGCTTTTTACAGAGAAATACCTTCCACTAAGCTTCATAGTGCAGATTTTTTTCATGATTTACAGCACAGAGAGGCAAATAAGTCCCTAGTGAAAAGTCACCCAAGCTCATAAAAGACTTAAGAGTGACAAAATTTATAATTAAGATGAGTAAAGAAACTGCATTAGGAAACAGTTTAACAGAAATTCGAGACTAAAAATTTGAATGCAATTTTTTATTTCCAACAGCAAACACACATATTTCCCTGCATTTTAGATACTCGTGCAAACCTGTAATTTCCGGTATGTATTAAAGGTATATAGAAACACAGTGAACTATTTCAAGTACATCTCATAGCTTTTATAACTTATTTATGAACAGGGACATTATTAAAAATAAATGATCTTCAATGGCACTTAAATGCAATGCTGTTTTGAGATGAAATGTTAGGCAAATGGCATGAAAATGTAAAACTCAGTGAGTCATAAAACACTGTTTTATTACAGAATATTTACACTGCCAAAATACAGCCTGAAACAACTAGGTTTAATACAGTAACACAAACAAAATTATTACAATTGCACTGCATTTAATGATTTAATGTGCAATCACTACATTACTTAAATATTCCATTTTTCATTCTCTTTTAAAATCAAGCTATGACTCTTCTTTATACTGACACAAAAGCTTTAGCTAAACCACTATATATTTCAAAGGGTATGGTCAGAATACACATGATCAAAAGTAATCAGTTCTATTACCCATTTTCATAACTTTGCCAAAAAGTCCCAAATGCAACCATTAGAAAGTTATGCCCAAAACCTACTACACTCAACATAAAGAGAACAACCCCAAAATGACCATTATGTCACATCTCTATTTAAGTAACATGTAAACGCTCCATAGATCTGTTTGGAGCTGTAATCCATTTCCATTTTTCCTTACTTTTAGATCCTGGAAATAATTGAGCTTACAGTTAAACCAATTAAATACTGCGTGTCATTTCAAAACCATTCTGAATTTTCATCTTCCACTGCTAAACTTAGTCCAAAATAATTGCAGTGAATACAATTATCTGTCACAGTTACCATCTGTGACATGAAAGCAAATATTTTAATTATTGCCATTGTAAATTGGGAGCCACAAAGATCAGTATTTGGGCTACATATGGAATTTATTGTTATGGATTAATGTCAAACAGGTGGATGCAATACTTCAAAAGACAGTTGGCTAGGTGCCCATAAACTCTGCGACATGGTGCGAACTACTACAAATAGCTCAAGAATTGAATTTTATATCCAGGCTGGTTGTTAAGCTGCTAGGTGATCTCAAAAACAAAATCGGCACCATTCTAAAGCACTTTCATGGATCACTGAAGTAGTTATGATTGAAGTAAAGAGATGACTTTCTCATTAGAGATGTAGATTATCAAAATCTCATCTCACTTTTACTGACTGTATTGGGAACTTTGTATGCGAGGAAAGGAGAATACTTAAGGCATTTTTGAGTAGATACCTATGAGCATGCACATCTAGCATTAGGCATAAAAGTTAAAACGTGTATGTCCTGCAGAGCAGTCTCTCAGAGTAAAGAGCAAATGAGGACTGCAATCTAACTAAATTAACGAGAATCAGAAAAATAAATACGTAGGGTATGAAATACAGAGAAGGCATTACCTTCAGAGTTTTTGAATATACCACTGAAAAAAGCTACTGAAATGCCTTTGAAGATAGTTTGAATCTGTTTTACCAAGGTCAAATTGACTTCAAAATGAGTAAGAAATTGGAAAAGTTACATAACACCTTACAGCCCTATCACAACTTACTTCACACAGATGAGTAAAACCAGACTAACCTCTCATTTAATGAACCCATTAAGACTTCCAGTTTCTGTCTAAGGTCTAAGATTAACACCTGCACAACAGTCTATGAAACTCCTAGCTTACGTGTGTTTAAGAGCATCACTTTTTGACACATAATGAACTGCTCCCGTGGACTGCTGAGGCGCTCATTAGTATTAGAAGAAATTAGTTTGCTCAGTTTCTTCATAGTATGTACAAAATCCAGCAGAACAAAGCCAACATGCACATGTATTACAGCAAAAACTTTATTACTGACTATTCCAATTATTTTGAATAATATGATACCATAATATTTGAAAATAAACATGGACCTGAGGCTTTGAACACTGAAATACAAATTCTACTTCTTGGCAGGCCCACTATGAGCATCCAGATCTATTTGTTCTTTTTAAGATTTACCCATGTCATACTGTAGTGCAAGAATTGAGTTGAAGTATATTTACTTGAAGATAATGATACAACTATTTACCTAAGAAATAATAGTGTATCACCATAACAAGAAAATACATACTGTTTATCTATAGTCATGATCAAGTAGGTCTTCATCCCAGAAAGAATACTTTACTATTACAACTACAAAAGTCTCCCTGCCAGGTTTTGAAATTAAATAATTAGATTTAGAGAAAATATGCTTAATTATACCCAGTACAATCAAGACTGACTGCTTGGAGGTGTAAGTCGCTCAGTCCATCTGCTGAGTATGTTCACTGTTTTTCCGGCACTTCCTTGAAGTCATGAAGTCTATACAGACACAGAGGTTAGAAACATTTCAAAACCATGCAAGCAGATGGTGATACAGCAGGTAATAATTTAATTACATAACTCCTAGAATATGTTTCCAAAAAAATAGAAAGAGGGATGGAATAAACAATGTCCAGTCTGATCTTTTAATTGCAGTGTAATAGGTTTTGCTGAATTGGCAATGATTTTCCACCCATCTATTCTGCAGTTGGAAACAGCATTAAACAAAAAGTTGCATACCATGTTTTATTCCTAATGAAACATCTAAGATATCAAAAAAAAAAAAAAAAAAAAAAATTGCAACATAAAATAGAAGTTGCCCAAGACAAGGAACTGCAATTATGTAACACTTTAAAAAGAAAATTTATCATTAGTTTCGCAGGTAGTAACCTGCTCAGCTACACACCTGCTCATCAGCACAGAATATTGATACTGCTGAAGTATGATTTTGATGAAAATGAGAGACTAATAATTTATTTCTTTTTTTAAGGTAAGGTTTTGTTGGTCTACTTAACATACCACATATGCTGATGAAAGAGGAAGGCAAGAAAAAGGTCTCTTTTGAATGCTACTATTGTTCAACTTCACTCTTTTAGAAAACGAACTGCTACCTTCAAAGAAATTGAAGATGCTGTGATAAATACGAAAGTACAAAGACTGGCATTCTGCTAAGTCAGTGGGAGTCATCTTAACCTAAGGAATTTAGAATTACATCAGAGATGTGTTACCCTTCGCATTATGTTCAGAAACTGAAGCATAAATGTGTAAAGAAGTAAATGCAAATTAACTGGAATAATCAGCAAACTTTCACTATGAGACTTGGACAGTAGGTTCCAGTCACTGCTGACTTTATGGAATGTCTTCTACTGAGACATTAAGATACAGGAAAAAAAGAAGGGGGTGGGTATAGAGTAGAATTAATGGCTAGAATTAATGGTTATAAAATGTTTATCTCACAATAATATAAGTGCACACATAGTATTTTAATTTTGTCATAGAACAATATGCTGTCTTCATATAAAGGTCAAATAGCTTCAAGGGTGACTACAGTTAGGTCACAAAGTATAAGCAGTATGCATATAGATACATATAAAAGAAACATTCTACAAATTAGTTGAATTCATTGGGCTATTTTAACTCCAGCTACAAATGCCATAACTGGTTTCCTAATTAGTAGGAAAAAACCTAGTCCTATGATTTAAGCAGCTCATAATGCAAACTTTCATTGCTTATTATCATTATTATTAGTAATAATTATTTGTATTTCTCAGGAAACTCCAATACAGTAATGGATTATGGAAGCTGGGTTCTGGATTTTATTATACTATAAAATAACATATGAAACACTTGTTACTTAATGTTAAATTTCATAAACCAAGAAGATAACTTCTCTCTGAATTGTATGCCAGTTCAGTTCCAACTTGGGGTCAGTTTCTCTGAATGCGCTGAAGTAAAACAGCAGCAAAGGTGGCTGGAGTGTCACCTTGCCTTTGTAATATACTCATTTTTTCCTAGCTTTTACTGGGCAAATAAGTGGCATAAAGAATTGAGATGAAATATTTACAACCATTTCCTTTAATTTTTTGATTTTCACAATTTATTCTCCCAAAATAATAACAATTAAAAAAAAACAGAATAAAAACCTTACAAAAGGTCACTTTGATGTAGAAACACCAGAATCCCCAAGTTCATGACTTGTAGCTCAAAACGCCAGATAAAACATATGAGAAAAACATATTAAAATAAACTTCATAATGAAAACAATACACAAATACCATAAAATTTTTTGCTGTATTTGTCACCTGAAAAAGAAGTGAAATCAAATTTTAATAATTATGGCATACTAGTCCAGAGTGTAATGGTGCATTTACCACAGAAGACAATCAGCCATTCTTTTTTAAAAAAAAAAAATTGAATGCTGTTTAATGAACCTTTAACTTACCTTGCAGTCTGCCTACAACAGTGTTGTGAAAAGACAGTGCAATTAGAATCCTCTATATGTCCTATTGCATTTATGCTGCTCTTGTTTTGTGGTTTTGGGTTTGGATTTTTTTTACCTTGTTTTTTTGTTCTCCTTTTTTTGTTGTTGTTTTTGGTTTTGTTTGGGGTTTTCTTGGGTTTTTGTTGTCTTTTTTTTTCAGGAATGGCAGCTATTTTGTACATAAATTACTTAAGTACACAAATATACATATACACAACTATGTATATGTATGCATTTTCTATGGCTATATACAGAATAAATGTAAATTAGTATTTGATATTTACTTACAGAACTACATTACTGCTGACCTATTCTTGTGGCACAGATAACTTATTTGAACATTGAAGTGACAGTAGCAACTGTCATGTTTAAATATTGAGTGCCAGAGTATTAGGCTTCTGCCCATTAAAAAGCCTTAAAGCTGCTATAGCTGGGCAGCTGAGGAACGCAGTAAGGATGCAGTAAGGGAAGCACTTGCTAACATAAAGCCAGCAGAGCAGTAATTTACTTCTGTCCCTAAAAAAAAAAAAAAAAAAAAAAAAAATTAAGCACAAGAGAGATCCCCATATTTACAAAGATATATATGGTAGATGCAGATATCTACTAGGATGCAGCCATCTCAAACAGCAGAGTGGCAAAGCACAGCAGCAGCAGATCAAGGCACCCTTGCTGCCATGGCTGTAACGACCCTGCAAGGGCCCCCTATCCTTGTCTGAAGGCCAAAATGAATTAGCTTCCTCAGAAAGGGAGCCGAAAGCAAACCAAGAGTCAGTCGATCAATTTTATCCACCATCAACAGTGGTGCATCTAATAGACATGGAATCTAGATAGATCTAATACAAATGGAAGTGCTGTTTTAGCCAGTGATGTTTTTTGATTGATTTCACCATCCAAAAGTTATTTCCTGATAGTGAACAGCAGTAAGTAGGCATGAGAAAGCCCAGAGGTGCAACTCTGTCAGTGAATGAAATACTAATGAAGTGTCAGTGCTACCCTAAACAAAGAAAATTAAAAAAAAACAAAAAAAAAAAAAAAAAAAAACACAAAACAAAACAAAACAAAAAACACTAAAAGCAAATCCTATTACCCCAAGGTATAAAGTTGTTCTCCCTAATACACCAATGCAGTCTTGCTTGATGATAAATGCTATTATTCAGCCTTCATCTCTCTCTCCCTAACTGCAATAATCTGATGAGCTGTTAACCCGAAAAATGAGCTATCTAACATATCCTGACTGAGCCCATCGTCGCAGCATCAGTCATTCCACAAGAAGGAAAGATGGCAGTAACCAGTAAGTTGATGAAGCAGATGATACAACAGCACAGTAATCACCTCATTCCCACTCAGGGAGGTTATGTGCTGAGTGAACATTACAAGTGAAACCCAGCCATCTTTATGCAGCTTTGGAGTAATCTATGCAGCAGATTCTTAGCATAGGCCTCAGAATTCACACACCCAATGAAACAGCACTGCTGAGGCTTTGAAAAACACTTTGACAAAGTACATTGGAGCTTTGATGTTATTTCTTATGGTAAAATAATGTCAGATGCCAAGATTACAATGGGAGCCATGTAGGAGAGGACTACAATGTCTACCTGTTCAGGACAGATAATATCTGATTTGTCTTAAAATACCAATATTTAGGGAAAAAATACTTGTGAAAAGATGAAAATACTGAACAAGCTACTACAATAAAGCTTAACGGGCAAGACCTGCACCTGATATAACTCCTCTTAGCCCAGTCAAGGCATGTCAGAGAAGAGCCTGGCTCAGTATTTGACACCAACAGCAATGACAATCCCAAACTCTAATTGTATTTTAAATTATGCCAGGTTGATCGACGCATCCCTCCTGATTTACTACATACTTTTTTTGGCTTAGTGAAGAGAAGTTAAGCATGCAGAAAAGCATAATGTGTCAACTAGGAGATTAGTTTTACAATCTATATGTTAAAGTGAATAAATTGTACTTTCATTAACAGAAGTAGGCCACATACCGAAAAAGCCATCGGATTCGCTTCACTGGTGAACTGGAGCAACAATATACGATTAGAAAGCCTCAGCAGTTCTTTAAAGGCAGGTCCAGTGGTTATACAATTAATTTTTAATGATATTGTTCCATCTGGGAGATTCACTTGAAGTGCCAAATGGGTTCCCAGCTGAAATATTAGCTTTAACAAACTCAACACATCTACAAGGTGCCTAGTATCTGTTTAAAATATTAATAAAAGGTTTATAGGAATAAGTTATCATTATTTCTGCTTATTTCCTCTCCAAGACTTTTTAAGGTCCTGCAACACATTTATAATAGTAAACATTTGCAGCTAATAGATTTTAAAACATCAGGAAAAACTAAGGTTTTCATTCCCATTGGATTATATGAAAAACTTTCCTCTGTGAAAAAAAAAACCCACAAACACTAAAGGTTTCTGATTTCAGAAATCAAAAGCAATTGGTATCAAAAATTGTATCAAAAATAATCCCTATAAGATAGACCTTTTTGTAAGTTTTCAAAGTTTAAAAATTAAATGGGGCTTAGAAAATAAATTTCTTTCTCTTTGAATCTTTACAATATATTGTAAAGTGCCAGTAAAACTTTTTTCTCTTCAAAAAAAAAGACTCAAGCAGATCCAACTTCCAAATTTTAAGCACAAACAAAATCAAGTATTTCCTTCTTTGTCTCACAAATGTGTGATATTATGTTACATTTTTCAAATTTTAACCCAAATTTTTATCCAGTTACTCAAGTACAGTAAAAATGCTGAGATTTTAGATGAAGATTCAAAGAGAAGTCAGAATGGTATCTACATGTACACTTATAAATATCTGTAAGCATTTAAAAGTTATAATTTTTGTACAATTACAGCAAAAAAAAAAAAAGCAACATTGCTCAAAAAAAAAAAAAATATGCTTTTGAACAGGCAGCTTCTATTTGGAAAATGCTTTTATCTCCAGTAAATGTCAACATTTCTTCAGCTTTCTGTAAAAAAAATTATACACACAAAGCTACTTAGTATTTTGCTATTGTATTTCTACTCCATTTAGACTTCTATCACAAGAATGAGGTTGAAAAAATAATCAACATACCTCTAGTTTGTATTCTGAGTAGAAGGACATTTTTATATGACTATAGCCCTCATGACATGAAAGCAGAAAAACCAGCATGGTTATCAGGTTAAGAATCCAGCAGGATAGAAAGCTTTTCAGCTAAATCTTCTGGTAGTTTTAAAACAAAATAAACAACACACTCCACCAAACTTCACTTCTGAAACACAATTATGCAAACATAGAAGCCTTTTTCCTTGACTTAAAGCATATTGCATAACTCGAAGCGAGAACATGGCAAAGAGACAAAGTTGAACCTCTGATTCAGCAACTGCTATTTAATAAGGATTGATTCAGGACAAAAATTTTGAAGCTGAGCATCTTCTCAAAAAAAATGTTGGGAATTTAATGCACAAAAAATTCTAGCAGATAGTATTGCTAGTATTCAAATCAAATCCACGTATCTAATACAGAGCTGGTCTCAGAGCATATTCTCTTTTTAAATAATCACTGTTCCAGCACAGTGGCTTTCTGTTTCTTCAACAGACAAGCTTATACAAAGCTCAAAGGGCAATTTTTGTCCACTTTTTTTCCACAGAAGCCATCAGAAAGCAGTTGATACCTATTATTATATCAGGTTTTTTCTTTATAAAATATGTAAAGGCTTACCAAATTTACATTTCAGAACATTTTAGAAATTTACATTTTACAGTCAGCAAACAGAAGTTTTTCATGAACAAAATGACACGTGCCATTTATGAGGAAAAATATCTTACACAGCTGAGAGGAAATAACTCAAATACTTCCATTTTGTGTTATTTCTACTTCATCAAAAAGCATTACGAATTAGAGTTTCACACTACCAGGGAGAGAATAAAGGACTGAAAGATGATTATTCTAAAGGTCACATTATCTTAACAAAGTGCCACTTTCTGACAGTGTGACACTTGATACAGAAGTAATATACTCTACTAGAAACTGCTATATGAGATCCAGGTCCCCTGCACTCTAAACAAAGAAATTTGTGATTTTCTTCAAAGGTCAGCTGGCAAGTGTGTTATTTCTCAGTCGCTGAGGAGAGCAGCTCTGGTGCTAGCATGACTGGCAGCACAGCACTCCAGCGCAGGGCACAGGCAGTGGTCACAAACCAGGGATCTCAGGAAGAGCCAAGAGAGCTGCTGCTGACAGGAGCTGGGTAGGACTAGAACCAATGGCAGCCAAGCCCTGACTTGTACAGAAGTCCTCAGGGAGCACCAGCTACCAGGTACGCCAGCAGCAGGGCAGGTCAGTGGCGCATAG
This sequence comes from Psittacus erithacus, assembly GCA_009867235.2. Taxonomy (NCBI): domain Eukaryota; kingdom Metazoa; phylum Chordata; class Aves; order Psittaciformes; family Psittacidae; genus Psittacus; species Psittacus erithacus. Next base: position 8,023 of record WYDI02036014.1, on the reverse strand, counting down.
TGCATCAGCAAGTGGCAGTTGGTGCAGATGGGCATGCAGGAAGGGCCCTGTAGCTGCCAGCTCAACCAGGGAACAGTGGTATGCACCCAGCAGAAAGCCATGGCCTCTCTAAGCTCCACACCCACTGCGACTGATGCAGCTGCCTAGACATAGCTCCAGTGCGGACGCACTGCCACCCAGATGCCAGGCTGCAGTACCAGACGGCAGGAGTGAGCCCAGGGTGCGTCCAGGTAGAGGGACTCCTCCATTTTAGTGACAGAGCTCTGAGAACAAGTGAGTAGGTTGAGGAGAATTGGGGGTGTGAAAGAAAGACAGACTAGTGGAATCACACCTTGCCTTCCCTGAGACAGGCGTGACAGGCAGACAGGACACAGGATACAGAGGACTCCCTGCTCTCTACCAGAACACAGTGACTTAAGGGAGAGGAGGCAGCGGTGACAGGTTCCTGTCTTGAAATACAGTAACTCAAGGAGGGTATAGTTTTGTTGTAAGCACTGTATGCATTGTGAATAAACTTACTATAGCAAAAAGGGAGAAGAGTTTAGCTCTTCAACCATCTCCTGTAGTGTGACCCTCCTAATTTAAGAGACAACCAAGCAATTCTGATGAAAGCAGAAATCTGGAGTGTGTCCAAAGAGGGACAACAAAGGTGGTGAAAGGCCTGGAGCACCAGTCTTATGAGGAGTGGCTGAGGGAACTGGGGTTGTTTAGACTGGAGAAAAGGAGGCTCAGGGGGAGACCTTACCGCTCCCTGCGCCTACCTGAAAGGAGGCTGTAGCAAGGTGGAGGTCAGGGTCTTCCCTCAAGTAATGAGCTATACTGCAAGAAATGTACCAGGGGAGGTTTAGACTGGATACGAGTTTAAAAAAATCACCAAAATGGTTGTCAAGCATTGGACCAAGCTGCCTAGGGAAGCAATGGAGTCACCATGCCTCCTGAGGTATTCACTAATGGCAGTAGGTGTCTAAGAAACATCTGATCTGGGCCCTGAAGTGAGTCTTAGAAATGCCACCAAAACTGAAACAAACTTTCCAGACTGCACGTTTTTGTTTGGTTTTTCTTTTGTGCCACAGTACAAATGTTTTATGTCTTGGAGGGTAGCAGCCTATGGCATTTCAGTTACAGAACCAAAATTTCTTACTCTTTCCAGAACACACTTACGTTGAAGAAACACTTACCTCCTTTTAGCGGGCATGAAAAGCAACAGCATCTGCTTTCTAAATGCTACTTATGTTATTTGCATTTAAAAAAGGACGTAACAGTAGAAATGAAGGGTCAGCTACATCTCTGCCGGGCTCCAAATGTGAAATCCTGTACATCAGCCTAAAGATAGGCTTGTTACATAAGATACATCCAATACTAGTTCATGGGAACTGTTCCACAACAACAGACCATGACAGCCTAACGCTTAATGTGCCACTGCACTGATGCAACTCAGATAACACACAGAGAAATCAAACACTGCCCAGAACACACTATCCTTTCTACAAGAGTCCCTTTCCAGATGCTCACGGCAAAGTAAGTGATCTGCCAGCAAGAGGTGGACCAGGTATTATAAGGTTATTAAAAGGGCAAGAATCAAGAAAACAATAAAAATCAGATCTGCAAAGCTCAATATTAAAAAAAAAATAAATACAAAGTCTTGATATTTCTATGTAAAATGTGAAACTCTAACACGAAGATAAAAAGATGAACAGAAATGCACTCACAGAAGTAGATGCATTTTCTGTGAATAAGACACGTTCTCAGCAGTCATTCACTATTCTGACCTTATCAAGCTTTTCAGCTTCTCTGGATCTGTTAGAGCTGTTTAACACCACACAAACCAGCCAACTGCAGAACTGTGAAAGCAGAGCATCTCAAGGGAACTCTATGAATTTGCCAGGAAAACTTATTTTCATGAAAACAGTTTATTAAAACTATACTCCCTTGAATATCTCCTCTCTCTAAGCTTACTGGGATATTTCTTTCTGCATTTTAATGAAGATCTTTAGGAAAAAGAATCTCAACAGTATTAAGAAATATTATTTTGGTGAAATGGTATTAATCACATTTGTACACAAAAAAACCTAACACTGCCATAAGACTGTCTTTGTATAACACAAACCACAGTTTTCTTGCGGTTCTGCTGTTCAGGCTTAGACCAAAATTTTACTGGGTTATATTCATCCTTCCACTTGTACACTGTGAAAATTGGTGGAAGCAGAGGAAATAAATAAATTTGACAGGGCAGGATGAACATGCAAGATCTACTAAAGAGAAAACAGCACTATGCCAGATGTTGTATGGAAGAACTTTAGGACTGATTTGTCTCTTGCAGTCTTTCCATTTTTTCTCAACCTAAGCAGAAGCTCATGAAGTTCAGCAATTTCTACAGAGCCTCTTGATCCTGAGACAATTCAAATGAAAACAATCTCTTAGAATAATGACCTACTATATTCAAACCTTTTGCTTCAGCCTTGATCCTGACTCATATTCCTTCACACTCCACTTCCACTCCTTTGTTATAGTCATTCAACTTTGTGAGAGTACAAAAGTATTTGGGGGTCAAAAGGGAAAACAGGAAGAATAAGTATTTTCCTGCATCCTTGGAAGCATGCCCTCCCTCAGAGGGATCAGCTTCTCTTTCAAAGGCTGCATACATATTTTGCATTGAGTTGTGATTGTATAAAATTGCAGAGTGAAGTACCTAAACGCTACCTGAGGCATGTCATGGTGAACCCAGGACAAGGTATCAGCAAACACCTATGTCTACACCTATTGATGAGATACACATATTTGAGCGCCTAAAACTAAAGGCCTTTTCAATGGATACAGACTACTTATCTCATAAGCCTCAGCTTCTTTTTTTTTTCTTTTTCAAAATTAAGCTGGTAATATTTATGTATCATTAAAATGAGGACAAATTGATTACCAGTTGTAAATTAATTAATTTGAAATAATCAAATAGAACAGAGCAGGCAAATCCAAAAAGTATGTAGAACTCACAGATGAGATACTGATAAAATAACTGTATCCCTCTTTAATGAGTAGTACTAATATTGTTTTTTGCCAAATCAAGAGGGTATTATTTTTCCTGAAAAACTTTTACACCTTATTACTGCAATCACTTTCTTAATTTCATGCGTCCCTAACTTTATTACTGTTAATTTGACTCATTTAATTCTTATTATTTTCTACCATTTACTGAGAAAATAGAGGTTCACTGTGTTCTGAAAAATAAAAGTTAAATGGCTTTGTGAAAAAGGCCACCTATGTACAGTACGTGCTTTCAACCACTGGAAGCCCTCTGACAGCCTACAATATTCTTTATCTATTTAAGTAATCCCCATTAAAAATCCTGCAGTCTCAGAGCAGAGGCCTAGGCAGAAGGAAAGCCAGCAGCGTGCAATACAAGATGTCCAAATGGCTGTGCTCCAAAGAGCAGCCCCACCCATCTCAGTGAGATTTTGGATCACATCTGGTAGATCTTTAGGTTTTATATTCTCTTGCTTAAGTCTTCTATCACTGCCAACTGAAATCCAAGCAAAAATTAACTCAGTATTAGCCACAGTTGATCAATATTTTGTACTGAATTATTTTTGAGAAAATTATACTTGCCCTCCAGTAACAGTTTTTAAGTGAGAAAAGGATCAGCTTTGAATTAGTCAAATACTCTTGTATTTTGCAGTCAGCTAGTTACTTTAAATATATGTTTAGTAAATGTGAACTTTATTATGTTTAAGTTTAGCCCTTTCTTTTCTCAAGCAAGCCAAATGCTCTAAGATGTATATCAAAATCTACACCTCTATTCTTAAAGGTGTTATATTAGAGAAGAATGATGTATCACACTACTACTTTTCTAGATAGCCAGGCTAGAACTGGTTACCTGGCTATCTGGTTGCAACATCATTAAAAACAAATAATGCTGGATTCACATTATAGAGCAAACAAACAAACAAAAAAGTCAGCCAAAAACATACACCTCTAAATGAAAGTAAAAGATGAACGTATTTATGTACAATCCTCTGTACACTTTCCCTGTACTGCTCCCTTAATATTTGCAAAGTGAGGGGATAAAATAACTGTAAATCAGTACAATTTCAATACCCCAAAACAGAAAGCTTTCTTGCATGTTTTATGCCTAATGGTTGGCTATACAATGGAAGTCTAATGCCTATAACTGAAAAGATATATATATTCATAGTGTAGAAAAACTGGAGAATAGTCTTTAGCACACTGTAGCTTTCAGTCATCTTGGCTTTAACTCCTGAACTAGTGCTGGATTATTAGAAGAGAAAAGCTGTATTTCCCTCTTTCATTCTGTATTAGCATGACAGTGGAAATAATACAGTAAGGAACTTGAAATACGTTGCTACACTGAGTCCTTATGGGTGGATTGTGGTTTATATGTTAATCATTTCAATATCTGCAACTCTATTTGATAGCATTTTACAAGCTTCTCCAGTACAAGCATCTCCCTAAAACAGCCAAACTCAATGTTGAGTATTATCTTGCATTGATTCCCAGTTCTAATTATGAATGATAGTCCCCACAAGCAAGAACGATTTAAGTATTTCAAACTAAATGGGTGTAATGAGACATCTTTCCAGTTTCATTTGCTCTTATATAATGAAAGCAAAGTTAAATGCCATAACCACAGCTCTCTGAGGTAGCACAGGCCAGGTTATGCCCACTGTATTTGTCATCTCCTTCAGAAATAAACACATTTAAAGGAAAAAAGCCAACTGACAAAAAAACCAAAAAAGAAGAATATTTTAAGATTTGTTTCATTGAAAGAAATAATTCCCTAGCAATAAGATGACTTGTAAAGATTTTGTTGCGGCTAAAAATGCATTTTCGTGAAAGCACCCTGAGTCAATAATGTGATACACTGGAGTTGAGAATTTAGATTTAGTGTTGCTTTGAGTTCTTCCAATATTCAAAAAGAAGCTCAGTACTATGAATTTACACATTAGCATGAAACTCTTTGGAGCAACACAACTGAATTTTTCAAAACGCTTTAAAAACACATTTTAACAGACTGGAAAAGTAAAGCCAGTTGTGTTCAGCTTATCTTCGCACAGCTGTTTCAAACTTTTCAGCTGCCCTGCTCCCCTCCCCCCGTCCCCTTATTAAAAGCAGATTTTGCTTTCAATAAACACACCAAAAAGACTTTATGGACTAAACCACCATGATCCCAAACAACGCAAGAGATTAAAATCACAGAATAACAGAGTACCAGGTTTCAAGGGACCTCAAAGATCCTCTGGTCCAACCTTAAGTTAAAGATTTAGGTCTAACTTGAAGAAAAAGGTCCAACCTTAAATAAATAAATTGTTTCTTCAACTGTGGCCAGCTGATAACCTTCCACTATGTGGCTGTGCCTCCCAGACAGCAACAACCACAACCTGTACCCATCCCCCCAAAGGACTGCATGCAGCCTTTCATTTCCGCATCCTATAATGTCATTTTACTATTCCATATTATTGTATGAGTCAATTGCCAGAAGTCAGGTTTCAAATATTCTCCCCCCTCTTGCCTAGTTTTCATACCATATAAATATGTGCATCCTCTCAGAAATGAAGCAAGCCGCCAAGTATACCTGGCTAATTGATAGCATTTTAATTTCCTGGAAGTGAAAGAAATGGATGCACAGACAGCATTACTTAAACCTACTAACTGTGACAGAATGTGAATGACCCTGTGTCCCTAAAGGCACACACTGCATCAGAGACAAGCAGAGCAACAAACATCTTATTAAACAAGCGCAGAAAAGCAAAAGGCAGAAGCCTCCAGGGCCATGTTAATTATCTCAGGGTCAAAGTCACTTGGAAGGCTCTCTCACAGACTCCAAGGTAGTCAGATGGCAATGCCAACGCATTGAAGTCCCCAAGGTCCTGCAGTTAGAGCACCATCATATTTCAAATGACAGGTAATACTTATGAGCATGCCGACACTAACCTCCTCAATTATATTCAATGTCAAGGTTTCTGTGCTGAAGGAACTGCTAATTTTCAACATACACACTTGCTGACAAAGGTACTTTATCAAAGAAGAGAGTTTAGGGTATCTGCTGCAAGACACTGAATATCCTTTTTGACACTCACAGTGGGAATAACATCCTTCATGCAAGCTCTCAAATGATGAAATAAATATTGCCCTTAGCCAAGCATACAAAAATCACAATATACTATATTTGCTTTGCTGACAGACAGTGCCTTTGCACGGAAATCTCACTCTGCTATTAACTGAAGTACGGCCAAATATTCTCTGGGTGTTTATTTGAACTTCTTCTAAAGAAAAAGGCCAGAGTGGCTGTAGGCTATTGCAATGCTTCAAGTACTCCAAGAAGCAAGACTAAAAAGAGAGAGTGCCTTCCACCAGCCCCGCAAAAGCAGCCATGTATGCTATGCAGCAGTTTCAGCACTACTACCAAGAAAAAAGTAAGCACTGAATTTAAAGATAAAAACATTTGAACATGCAAATATGATTCCTTGTTTACTCTCATATTGTATCTTTGCAGAATTTAACTGAAAACACAGTCAAATGAACTTGATTTGACAGTTAGTATAGAAAAGAGATTAGGTGGCACAGATACGGCTATGGATGAAGGAACATGGTCTCATTAGAGCCTTCTATCCGTTCAGGCAGCTGCTCTCACTTGCAGTCATTAATATGAACTGGAGACAGATTCTGCTGTGAGTTGCACCAATTTAAATCCAGAACAACTCTTATCTGGCCTCAAATTTGCATTAATGGTCAGAGGTGGCACACTGAGATTAAGCACAATGAAGGCAGACCCCATGCTTGGAAGGGGAAGAAGCATTACACAGAGTGGCTCTGAATTTAAAGGGACACAATGCAATCTAAAGGACACTTGTGGAAACACAAAAAATCTGTTAAATTAAAAGTAACATTTGAAGAAAAAAAAGTCTTATTTCTTTTAGTTGACTAAAAGCAGTTTCAATATTTCCTTACTATTTTTAAGTTACAGTGCAGTAACACAAGCATCCGAAAATACCATGTACCTCCTGAATATGCCTTTGTAGCATTTAACAGTTTAGCAGTTACTTGTTCAAATGCTCAGATGAGTATTAGATCTCCCCTATTTTCTCTTCTTACACTGCAAAAAAAGAAACGGCAAATTAGTAGCTGAGTAGCAGCATCGGCAACCCCGTTTGTAACTGATGTAAATGGGAATTGTGGAAATACTATGCAAGTGCTTCAGGCTACCCTTACCATCTCATGTTCATACAGCAATTTCTGCACACCTCTGAGAGGAAAGCTATTACCTTCCTGCATGTCGTGATCCAAGAATTCCTTTATAATTATGCCTATATCACCCATGTTAACACTGAACTAGCAATCAGAACATGCTGAAGTATAAAAATAATGAAGAGTTCATTAGTCCTCTACTAATTGGGAATGGAATAGTTAAAGAAAACATACCTAAACATGAGATTTATACACCTGGACATGGCTTTCCAACTCTACACAGGTATTTCCAATTGATCTGACTGATCCTCTTCAAAAGAGCTGCTGGAGTAATAAACCAATATCCACTTTCATGAAAGGGAATACTTCAGCAACAGGAGTAGCAATTTTAGGCAATATGACTACATATCCAAAGCTTGAAATTTTTGCTGAGCCAGCAGATGGATCTCATAAAGCACTATGCTCTTGTTGAACAAAAAAAAAAAACCACCACCAACAAAACCAAAGAAACAAAATTCCCTAATCAAACAGCAACAGACCAAAAAACATCTGCCCCCTCAAAGTACAATGTCACTCCTGCCACTAGCTGTCGTGGTTTAAGGCCTGACACGTAGCTCACTCACTGCCCCCCACCCCTTTCCTCCCTCAGCTCCCGGAGGGATGGGGAAGAGAATCGAAAGAATACAACTCCCACAGGTTGAGATGAGAACAGTCCAGTAACTAAGATATAACACAAACCACTGCTGCTGCCACCAATAAGAATAATGATAAAGGAAATAACAAGAGAAGAGAATACAACGGCTCACCACCGACCGATACCCAGCCC